>VWZG01013514.1:478229-728665 GCA_013396735.1 Grallaria varia | reverse complement strand
CGGCTCAGGCGCTGCCCGTCGGTTCGGGCGCTGCCCCCCGGCTCGGGCGCTGTCCCCCGGTTCAGGCGCTGCCCCCCAGCACGGGCGGTGCCCGCGGGATGCGGCCGCCCAGGCTGCGACCCGCCCGGCCCGGCGCTGCTCCTGCCATCTTCCCTGGCTGAGCCGCCAACTCCCAGGGAGAAAAAAAGAAAAAAAAAGAAAAAGAAGAAAAAGATAAAAATAAGGGGAAAAAAAAAAGATAAGAAGAAGAAGGGGAGGAAATCTCCGTTTAAATTCCTTTTCTCAGGCTCTCAGACAAACTACTGGGAAGCGGCGGCTGCGACGGCGCTGCCAGCCAGACGCTGCCGGGGTCCGGGGGCGCTCCCCCGCCCCGCTGCCTTTGCTGTAACCTCACTTGAGCCTATCGAAATCTTTTGTGCGGTGTCACCGCCCTTCGTTTAAATCCTGCCCTGCCCCCGCCGCCGCCGTTCGCTCCTCCCGTGCGGAGGGGGCAGCAGCGCCGGCACCGCCGCCCTGCCCGGCCCGGCCCGGCCCTGCCCGGTGCGGTGCGGGGGTCGCGGGGACCCGGCGGGCAGACAAACAGCCGGCGGTGCCGGGGCCGAGGGAGGCGAGGGGCAGCCGGGGAGCGGCCCCCGGGGGGGCGGCGGCGCGTCCTGCGCTCGGACATCGGAGCGGGGCAGATGCCGGGGGGGACCGGAGGGGCCGCCCCCGGGCAGCCCGCCAGGTAAGCGCTCCCGTCCCTGGCCCTGTCCCCGGCCCTGTCCCCGGCCCGCAGGGATGTCCCGGTCCCGGTCCCGGTCCCGGTGGAAGGAGCTGTTCCGTGTGTCAGCGCAGCCCCTGTCGCCGCGGTCGCGCCCGCTGCCCCCGGACCCGTGCTGGGTGCTGCTGCATCCTGATTTACACAGAAACAGTGCCCTCAGCGCTGGCCTTGACCCAGTTTTTTAAACCAATGAAGATGAATTTGGTCTGTTCCTCTCCTGTTCCTGCCGTCGTTGTCGAGCGCTGGTTACTGTTTGTTAGACTTTCGCAGGGAAAATGTAAACCTACTGACACTGCTGTGTACAGAAAGACTTGCTCTGGCCTGTTTCCATCCCGCAGCGCACCAAGAACTTTATTAGACGATTCCTGTCAAAAGCAAGATGTTAACGCCCAGTAAATCTGAGGCATTCAAGTAAATGCCATTAAACAATAATAAAATTAAAATTACTGATTGGGCGGGAACAAGTTACAAGAAGATGGGTTTAATGCTGCCTGGGATGCTTCCAAAGGGAATGCATAGTTTGGTAAATGATGGTGATGAGAACATTAATGTCCCACACATCAGATTCTGTCCTGTTATGCAGCATCTCCATCAACACAATCCTGAATAATCAAATCCATGTTGAAACCATGTCTTAATATTTGTTAAATATCTTGCTGCAGCTAAATAATAACATTGTTTTGCTCCTTTCAATCAGAAATCCCTTTTTAAGTTAGGCTCCTAATTCTAGGCATTTAGAATGCATTTAGGAGGCTACAGAAATCCAGAAATATATTTACCCCAATTCACAGTTAACATCCTGCTACATTCATACTACTGCAGGGGTATAAGTGACCATGAAATAAACGGGAATTGGACCAAACTCCTCCTCACTTGCAGTTGCAGGCCAGATCCAGCAATGTCGTGGCACAAACAGAGCCCACCTAATGGATTCCGTACGTTTAAAGAGCTTCAGACAAGTTTATTTGTATATATTCTCAGCCATTAGCTAGGGGAACCCTTGGCCTTCTACTTGTAGAGCCAGATGTGAGCAGGATGAACACAGATGTGAAAGTGGAGGGTTAAGAGGATGTACACTTTGGGGGGGGAGGTGGGGTAAGGAAGCCTTTGCCATAAGGCCAGGCTTAAGGAAAGGGGCAGATATTGGTCTATGGGTGTGTCAGAAATAGGACAGTTCTCCGCCCACCCCTCCTCGCAAAAACAGTGTGAGGGAAATTTTGTTTCCTTGCGTCAGATTATAGCAGTTGAAAGGAAGGTCATGATTTGGGCCTAAACAATTTTGGCTTACTGCCAGCGACTTGTTTTCAAAAGTATAAATAGGAATTATTTCAGAATATTTTGAAAAATAAAAATCAGTGAGCAGAAGTAGCCAGCTAAACTATTTCAAAATATTTTCAGATATGTCCTTTAGTGAGGTGAGATAGTGTACAACACAAGGAATGCCTCTCATAAATATTAACCTAGTTTATCTTTAATGAGGGTTGACTACATTTAATTAGAGTTTGAAAGACTTCATTTTAGAAAACGTAGGTCTCACCCCTGGCTAGAAAAGGTGTTACATGACCTAATAGTCTTTTCCATTTTTAGATGGTGCCGCCTGCCATGATGATCCATGTGATTTGTGCCATTCCCCAAGGACAAAGCAGAATGATCCTTGGTTTGGACAGGTCCTGCTTGGCTCCCCCCCATCCTTCCTCCACAGAAACACAGCTAGACCTTAACCGTGGCCATTCCTGCCAGCTGACAGGGACACCAAAGCTCTTAGTAACTGCTACAATATGAAGCCAATATTCTTTGAGCTCCTTTAATCCACCCACAAGAGCGATCCAGTGCTTATCAGCCTCACTATTAGCAAGGGGGAAAACAGGTAATTACTGTCCTGTAGTAGGTGTTGCATGTGGACAGTGTGCAAGGCAGTCTTGCCAAATGCCACTCTCCTCCCAGAGTAGCTCTGGGTATTCAGCTCTTCTGCATGAGCGACCTGACCTTTGCTGTTTGAAAAAATAATGTAGAAAATACCACCTTAATTGGTCATTTTTACCATGGACGTGGCGTTTCCTGGAGCAGCTGCCAGTTAGATCCTTCCTACAGACTGCAGGATTGCAAGTGTGCCTGGCCTGGTTGGGTGCAAAATCACTCATAGTCTGTGTTTACCACAAACACGTAGTCATTCTAAAAGGCAGTCTTGGGGACACATTCTCTTGGGCTGGTAATCTGAGCAGAAGTGAGGCTCAGCTCGTTCCATGCTTTTAAGTGCCAGTATGTGTATCTGTGTGATTTAGGAGGAAACTTCTGCTCAGTGATGTTTGGGGTATTTCCTTCAGAGGTGTTCTGCACATCTCTTTAAGGAGAATGTGTGCATGCCCATTTATTTCCTGGCTGCTGAATGCAAAGGTGATCCACAGGACTTGGGCAGCTCACTGAATAAGTATTAAGACTTGGAAGACATGAAAATCAGGTGGCCGTGTGTGGCTTTAAAAAGATTTCACTGACAGAGTCTAAATGAAATAACGCTCTGGGGTTCAAACTAGCAGGCATTGTCAGATACAAGGGATTAAAAGGCTTTTTAGTGTGGCTTAGTAGTGTACAGAAGATTGGCTTACTTGTATGAGCTCTTCTTTTGTCACATTGATCTTTATTTTGCATTGTGCTTAGTACAACAGAAACTGGAGGCTGAAGTCTTCTTTCCTGAATCATCTGACATGACTTGACCCTTTTATTGCTTAATAAAATATTTTTTTGTGAAGGAAGAATTGATTTTTGCCAGTGTAGCCACTGTTAGAGTAATAGCTGAAGAATACCAAGTTGTAATAATTTTATGAACACTGTATGTGGCCAGGTTGGTGAGAGGAAGTTACTATACAATGGGTTATACTACTTTATATTGCTTTCCTCTATGGATGTATCGATCTAGCTTAATAGGGAGCTAGCTGATGAAGGAATAAAAGGCAATTCAGTGGCTCCCCTGTGTCAGCTATGTATGACTAAACCCATGAGGTGGTAATTACAGGAACGATAGCTCCGGCTCTGAGGGATGCAGCTGGTTTGTCTGGCTGTGCTAAAAATCAAAGGAAGATAAAGTTGGCAGAGACAGATGGGAGAAATGATTTAACACAGAAGCGGACTTTGCAGAAGAGGCTGGAAGAAGCTGGGCCTTCCTCTCTGCAGCAATGGAAGGGTAAGTCGTGCAGGAGGAAAGGCAAGTGTGTTGACTTGCTTACTGTTCTTAGGATCTATTTTGTCTTAAATGTTTTGGTGCTAAATAAGTGTTTTGTGGTCAGTACTTAGAGCCATTACTTTATGAGAGACTAGAAGTGTCAGGTCTGGGTCTGTCTGAGTCTGCAGAGGTAGCCAGGGTTGATACACTGGAGATGCAACTTGAGAACTTCCTCTGTGCGTAGCAAGAAAAGGCAGCCGGAGATCTGGCGGAACATTTAACTGGGCACTTGCAAGAGCAAAGTGCAAACACAGTCACAAGTTTTGTTTCTTCTTCTGTTGTCTAGAAATAAATGGCTTTTCGGCTAATGGGTGGGCTTTTGCATACACCTTTAACCTTGGTGTTTTGATGTGGTGCTTTGGTTTTGGCTTTTTTTTATTATGACATAGTAAAAAACACAGTATCAAAAGTAAGAACAAGTTTATTACATAGACCAGTAATGTAAATATCTCAGTTGTGTCAAAATACTGGTTGGCTTTCATTTCTCAGGTGAAAGATAACACAGCAAAAGACAGCTTTATTTTTCTTGTCCTTTTATTCACTATTTATTGTACTGTTGTTTTCACCACTTGCTGTATGTCATCGATTGGTTGTCCCCTGCTGTTACCATGGATATTTAATACATAGACATGGGAAAAAGACACATTTTTATGAAAAGGAAACCACAACTACAAAACTCCTCTTGTGGCTGTGCCGTATTTTATGTAGATGGAGCCAATCAAGACTTTCTGCTTCATGTTCTCAAATACCATCTACACATACGGATATCCATCCTGCAGGCCGTATGTTGTGAGGCTGGTGCCTAGAGGAGCATTAGGTGTAAAGCAGCAACTTGTGTCCATTCTCCCTCCCTGAGCAGGTGAGAAGGGCCAGATGCAGATTCGTAGGTCACTTGCCTTGAAACTCAGGAGCACTTAATGGAAGAGTGGTAAATGCTGTTCATAACAGTGCTCCAGCATAAACAGGAATCCAAGGCTCTCCCTTCACACTCTCAGGTCTGGGTTTTTTGACATCAAAGGAGAATGCAGTATTTTGAACAAAATGTGCAAGGGCCCACCCTTCCTGAATTGCACTTTTGGTGGTATGTTCTGTCCTGCAGCTGTGATACTCTGCAGAAGGGTTTGGGTTTCTCCACTCCCTGTCCTCTTTGAATGTATATCATGAGAGAAATTTAATAGAAGTTTTCACAGTAGTCTCTGATCCTGCACTGCTCTCATTGTGCCGGAGTGTTCAGTGAGGAGAGCTGTTGATCATTAACAGTTTAAGCCTAGCACCTCTAATTCATCAAAAGTTCATGTAATGTATTACTTACATTAGATGTAGGTGCCAAAACTGACCTGTAAACCTAAAATTAAATTGGAACTACAAAATTAATTTCATTTAGATTGTGAAAATTAGACCATAAATGGAATTCCTATGGGAACTGTGGAAGTGTTCTTTGACATTGATTTAATGTAATTCTTTTCTTAATGGGGTAACTTTAAATTGTGTAACCAGTACATAGTTTTAACCAGCACAGATTTGTAGCAAATCTTGCAGTAAGAGGAGGATTAATAGGAACATTCTATCATGGTTCTGAATTTAAGGATCACAGTGTACAGCTTTATTGCCGTTGACTAGACAGTCAGGGGTCATACCCCCTCCCCAAACCATCAGGTAGGTAAGATATAGAGGTATCATGCCATGTGTTGAACATCTCCATCCAGCCAATAAATTTTCATTTATAGAATGCTCATGCACAGGATAACACAAATGCAGGGTAAAGATTTATTTTATGGTAAAAACTGAATTCAGAATCTGAATTTCAAGGTTATACCTGAATCAGAATGTCATGTCCAAATCACAATTCTTAAGCCCTAATTTGGGAAAATTTTGAATTAAAGACTTAATTTTTCAAATTGGACCCAGGAATTCAAGGTCTGACTACCTCTGGAACAAAAATTTGCATTCTCTTAATAGATGGAAAGTGAGTGTGCTCTTTTATGCATGAAATTAAATGGAGGACTGAAATTATTTTGAATCATTCAAAAGTTCAAGGTGACAGCACATTCTGCTTGCTACACTTCTAGTAACAGTATTAGATTTTCTTTTTTTCGTGAGATTTAGACATATTCTTGTTATTTTTAAAGATAAAATGTTCAGGCCTGATTCTTCAAGTTTTACTCTGCCTGTGAGTAAATTCAGAGTAAATTAACACATGCACTCTCTGCGCACGAGAGCTTGGGCATTAGATACTCTCTGCAGGGGAACATTTAGGGCACTTGAGATAATATGACCTATGAAAACACTAATTATGAATGTTTGACTGAAAATAACTCGTAATATCCTGACATTCTGTAAAATATATGACAGTGCTTTTAAACAGGGAAGAATATGCTGAATACTGGGTCATCTCAAAGCTTGCTTGAAGTTTTCTGGGGTCTGTTACACATCAAGTCTTCTGTATTTTTTTAACACGGTATTGTCCTGGTCCTTCTCTAAGCCAGTAGGTGCAAAAGCAGTTCTAGTGCCTGTCAGGCTGTGTAAAGAGCACAGCTGTACACCAGACCTCAACCATTTTAGAGATCCAAAATAATCACTAAAAGGCTGCCTTGCGCAACACCTCATTCATCTGGGCATATTTTTGTACCAGTAGAATTCTTTAAATGAATTAATTCTTCCAGACACAGTATGTGCTCATAGCAGGCAGCCCTTGCATGTTCATTCTCCCTTCTGCATGCTTTGGGCTGATCTTCTCATCTTTTAGGTTTAATGTCTTAATTAACCACGTGGCCTTCCAAGAAGGTATTACCCTTTCCTTGATGAAGTCAAGTTCTTTGTCCTTTCTGAGGTTTCATTCCAAGGAATGTCAAGGAACAAGCTTTTAAGACCCTACTGTACTGTATTTGAAAAGAAAAATAAAATGTGACAAATAGGAATACACTTTAAAATGGAAAATTGCATGCAAAACCCCACCACCAGCAAAGACTTGAGAGAGCTTTTGGCAGCTAAAAATATATGCACATTTTTCTCCCAACTCATAAGAAATAATGGTATGGGAAATTTGTACAATTATAGTTCTAAAAATTAAAAGAGAATCCTAAACTTCAGTCACAGAAATTTTGAACATCCTGAATCCTCTCATATTACAGCTTGACCCAACCCTACTCAATAAAGGAAACAGTTTACATCAGCAGGGGAGATACATTTGCCTTTCTGATAGGCTGTAACTTTATTATTGAAGGTACTACTAATAAAATTTGTGTGTTGCAGAAGCAGAATGACAGTCACAGCTTGAGACCTTTCCTGGCATGACTAGATGGGACTTCAAGCTCCAAGATAAAGCATTATATACCTTACTTTTGCAATCTACAATGAAAGTAGCCATCTATTATTGGATGTGTTCCGTATTTCAATCATAATAGTGTTAGCTGCTAGGACTATAAAAACTGTTAAGGAATATGAAAACACTTAAGCTATAAAAAGCATATTTGTATCTGTAGAGGCTGTGATCAAAACACAATGTGCTTCAATAAAAAGAAATGTAATTTAATTTTCTGCTGTCGGTGATATGTGCTGCATAGCTTTTGTTTCTTGCATGGGAAAGGGGAACAGCAGAGAACAGAGGCTGAACAGGTGTTTGTCCTGCAGTTGAACCCAGAACAGGCAGACTTTGAACAAGTCTTCCTGGACACAGAATTTTGCCTGAACAGAGAGAGTTGCAAGGTCAGAGCCAAGCATGAAAAATATCTCCCTTTCAAATTAGAGCTTTTATGTGCATGACAAGGAAATGTATAGTGTTGTTTGGTGCAGGGTTGGATATACTGAACAACTTGTTTGCCTTTCAAAGGGAATTGGATTACTTTTGAGATCCGTATCTGAATGTTGTATCAGATATTAAAGAAAGTAAGTTGGTTTGGTTTGTTCTAATAAGAAAAACAGAACTGAAGAAAGTATTTCCTAGTAGAAAAGCAGTGAAAATATTTTATGTGGTAAGTCCAGTATTCCAAGATTGAATCTTTAGGTTTGTTTTTTTTTTCCCAGTGAATGTACACATGATCCAGTAATAACAAAAGTTAGCAGAAACAGATTTTGGTAAAACCTCATTAATCAAGGCAATCTGATACAATATACCTGATGTTCATTATATTTAATGAGAAATCAGTGAGCAAATGTGCTCGTTAGTGACTTAGGTATTGGACAGCTCTGTGAGAGGTCCTTGTCTAAACCCCATTTCAGTTACTGTACATTTAACAAGCTCCACGAATAGCTCTGGGCTAACTGCTTCCTGTTCCTCCCACACTGGCGGTGTGTCTGAAATGTTATAAAATGTTACAAAACGCATGGAGGCTGCAGACCAGGCTGGATGTCTGTGGGGATGCTGAAATCCGGGATCCCACATCCTCCTCTTCTGTTTCTCATGCCGTGTGTGCGCTTGGCGAGCTGCTGCTTCATGGACTGTGTCTCCCTGATGTTCACAGGCTGCTCGGCCCTTCGGTGGTTGATGACTGCAGGAGTTAGTCCAGGCTTTGGAAAGCCACCCCAAACCCACACTCCTTCTTGCTGACTGCTCTTTGTATTTGTACACTGTGCCTGTAAGGACGGTGGCCTCCTGGTTTTGTTATAGTGTAGAAACAAAAGGATTTCTAAAGCCCTTTCCAACCCAAACCATTCTGTGATGCCAGGACTATACACAGGAACAGACCTGGGGTTGAAATGTTCGCTCAATAGAAACAGTTCCTCAGCTCTGAACCTGATCCACCTTCGATGATGGAATGAAGAGCAGCCCGTTCATTTATTCAGCCTGATTATAATTAACATCTACCAGTACCAGTGGCTGCGATGTTTCCTTGCATTCCCAAGTTTAAACTTCTTGGAGTCCAAGGTGAAAGGCTGAAGAGAAGATTTGTATTTGTAATTAAACAGCTCCCGTGTAGAAGAAGAATGAAGACTGAAGAGTGAAATTAGGCTGCACAGATGTCCATCCGTGTAATTTGGTTTACATAATAGGAAAATAGTTTGTACAAAGAAAAACCCATCTCTCTTATATTTATTTTTTTTCTTGGTGGTCAGATGTTCTGGAGTTGTAAAACAGCTTTAAATTTAATCGTTTTCTTTTCTAAACCTAGTATGGCTGACACTAGTCGAAATCTAGTCAAAATGAGAAGCCTCACGCGATGGGCCCGGTTCCTTATCACGCAGATCAGCGGATACTTTTAATCCCGCTTTAAAAATAAAAAGCATCGAGAAGCCATCCCGCCGCTTGGGCGCCGGCAGCGGTGCCATCATCATTTCTATCCTCGATTCACCCCGACGGTTCCCAGCGCTCGCTCCCTGCCCCGGGCCCGGAGGGGCCGGCACAGGGCGAGGCGGCGGCGGGGGCCGGCCGGGCCCTCAGCGGGAGAGCCCCCNTGTCCCTCCCAGCCCCTGTCCCAGCCCCTGTCTCTGTCCCACCCAGCCCCTGTCCGAGCCCCAGCCCCTGTCTCTGTCCCTCCCAGCCCCTGTCCCGCTCCCTGTCGCTCCTTGTCCCGGCCCCGCCGCCCTCCCCGCTCCTCCCCCGGGCCGTGAGGGCGGTGCAGTCCCCGCCCCTGAGGCGGCCCCGGCGGCGGCACAAGATGGCGGCGGGGCTGGCGCGGGGGGCGCTGCTGGCTGTGGCGGGCCTGGGGCTGTNTGGCGGCCATGGCGCTGTGCCTGAGCGCCGCGGCCGGCGGGCCAGGGGGGCAGCGCCCAGCCAAGAAGAAGGACATTCGGGACTACAACGACGCGGACATGGCCCGGCTGCTGGAGCAGTGGGAGGTGCGGGAGGCGCCGCCGCCGCGCGGAGGGAGCCCCGCGGGGAGCGGGGCCGGGCCTGCGGGTGCCCGGGAGGGAGGGAAGGAGGGCCGGGGGGATCCCCGAGCCCGGTGCTGGGGGCAGGCCCCGGTTCCCTCCATCCCCCGAGGCTGCGGGTCCGTGCCGGGGGGGCAGAGTCCGGGCCGAGGATCCGAGGGGGGCTGGCCTGGCCCGCCCTGGGCTCGGGGCGTGCCAGCAGCGCGGTCTGGTTTAAAAATCAGTTTCTTGGGAGAATTGAGGATTATACATTGTGCGACCGAGGCGGGGGTACCAGGCGGAGTATTCATTTCACGGTTACAGAGTAGATGTGCAGTGGTGTAGCTCTGGTGTTTCCTTATCTCTCCTCGCAGTAACATTGCACTCTCTCCTCCTCCTCCGTCCCCCATCCCGCTGCCACAACTTCCCTGGCGGGTTCCCGTCGCTCTTTTCTCCATGTAGTTGTCGTGCCACTCCTCAGTTCTTTTTGCTGTTTTGTCTTCCATCATCTTCTGTTAAATGCCAGAGTACTCATCAGTGTAATTTTCTCTTTCCTATGAGGTTTTCCCCTGGAATACGTTGTACAAAAACTGAAGGATATAATAGAGTGAAAACTTCTGTTTCCTCTAACACCAGATGTAAGTCAAGGAGGAGAAGTAGGGTTTTGTGTGTGAAATCTAGGTAAAGTAACTTCTGTAAGAAGTAGGGATGTTTGCCTTGGTTCTGGTTTGAAGACTGGGGACTTGTCCATCCCATGGGCTGTTACTGTGTATCTCCCTTTAGGAAGGGAAGTCCTTAGAAAATTGAGTTAAAATTTGAAATAAAACTACTGAAAAGCTCAAAGTTCGCCTTTCTGGTAGTGGTATCATTCAAGGACCTTGTAGTCCCAGCTGCTAAAATATCAAGGCTTAAATGATAATATTGCCCAACTTCAACCAAATTTGGCACTGCAGGAAAAATTCTTAAAAGATGAGCATATCTGAGTTTGAATGAGATGCCTGGATGAAAGGGAGGCTCAGGTTAATGATGTTGTGTGACTGATTGTACATTCTGTCCCAGCCCTGTGGCACGCAGAGCAGGAGGCTGTGGAGGGTTTTCCGTCTTCAGCTGGAGCAGGTCTCTGGTCCAGCTCACCATGTGCTGCACTAACGCTTGTGGCCAGGTTGTGTGCAGATGTGGCAGAGCAGCTGGGGAGTCGCTGCTCGTTCTGGTGTTGCCACTGCGGAGAGAGACACACAGAGGAGAGCCCCAGAAGAGCAGAGTTCCTGAGGCAGGGCTCAACAACGAAGGGCTGTTTGGTCTCCGGGATGGTCAGCTGCATGGCATTTTGCCTGGCGGGAGTCAGGATGCACAGGGAGCATGAAAGGCTTGAGGGGGTGGTGGCTGGAGGACAGAGGAGGGAAAGGGCAAGAGTGCACTTGATGGGGTGGGATGAGAAACAAAGGGGCCATTGTGAATTTGGGTAAGAGCAGGAATTATGCTCGGGAGTGAGGGGCACAGGGCACAGAACTGTACAGAATCAATTCAGTAGAGTGACATGACTTCTAATATTGTTTCCCAGTCAGAGTCTAAAACCATTGGAGGGTGGTGGCTGTAATATCCCTGGGTTAGGCCACAAGCCTGGTGAGGCTGAGGCTGTGGCTCCCGCAGCCTTCCCAGCAGGAGCTCTCTGTGCAGGCTCTCCTGCTGCCCCTTGCACTATGTGCACGACTGCCTGGTGATCTGCCAGAGTGATCAAGTGGAAAACAAGCATAGGGAACAGGGAAAAGAGGCAGAGCTGCTTCAGCAGCTCAGTTGCACAGCTGGAGCTTGAAGGAAGCCACCCAGGGGTTTCCCTCATGGAAAGGGACTCTCCAGAAGCCTTGAGTCCTGGGGAGCTGGAAACAGAACTGAGAATCTGGTCCGGAGGTCTCTCTGTTACTGAAAGGTCATGTGCTTTAAATAGTTCATTGTTGTTAAAAGCTCAGGGTTTCTCAGGCTTGACTCTGAGCTAAGATAGTTGAAGGTGAAGGAATTCAGTGACGTGTGTTGCTAATGTTTTTAAATATAAGAATCCAGGACATTTATGAGAAATATGTGAGAAATGAAAGCTGAGGGGAGGAGCAAGGGAAATAATATGTGGTTATTACTGTGTCTGTATAATGCTTTCCCTCTGAAATGTCATGGTACTATTTAAGTGTCTGCTAGATTTTTCAAAGGAAAAGCTTTTACTTCCATTCTTTTACTTTGTAAATAGCTGTATTAAAACAAAACTGCATGATAGTTTGTACAGGATCAAGAAAAGAAATGTCAAGTAAGGCAGCTTTTGACAGCTTCTGATTGTAATTCCATTCAAAACTGTAATAATAGTGTTTTAGGAGCATTTAGTTGAATAGTTAAGGGGAAAATGGGTGGTATATGGTGGTATGGTTGTGTAGTCACTAAATCCAAAGTCAGTTTCTGTATTGCATAAGGAGTATTTGGGAACATTTATTTCTGCCTTTCTCTTTCAAAACTGGGAAATAAGCTGGTTCACTTAATATGGAAATTTGGAAGGCATGTGAACTGCTTGAAAGTATGTTTCAGACTCGCAAAATTGAAATAGATATTTAATTACTAAGAATTAAAGGGTAAAATCTAAGGCTTCTACAATTTTTATTCTGTGGTAGCTAAACTTTAAACAGTATTGTCAAAAAGACAACAAATCTGTGATTTGAGACGGGTAAAGAACGTTGGTCACTTGTATGAAACTTTAACCTTTAACGGATATGGGATGCTCCATGGGTGTTGGAGGAGGATGATGCTGAGTTTGCGTATGTGCATGTGCAGAGATGTGGTAGTGCACACTGAGCTCTGAAAATCAGCTTGGCTCCTGACCTTTGAGGCCTCTGAGGGGATATCGCTGGTTACTGCTGCAGTTCTTGCTCCTAATGGAGTGATGTGTATTTGAAGCCATGACAACACCCAAAATATCTGCCTTAATTCCTGATCATTTACTAGTTCTTGAGTGGGTGCCAATGTAAGACTTCTGGATTTTTCTGTTCTGTTTTTTGCTTCTTATTTCTACGATGCAAACTCTGTCTTAAGAAATCAAGTCTGGCTTAGTGTAAGTTGTCACTATATTCACTCCTCCCTGTTGTGAGCTGCTTTAAGGGGCAGCAGTTTGAATTGTGCCTTTCTAAATATTTAAATGCCTGTCAGCCTCAGCAGAGTCATCAAGAAGGGTTTTTTTCTGTTTTGTAAGAGTGATTTATGCTTAGTGATTATGTTGTCAGACTGCGAGTTGCATCTGTGCATTAGAAAAGTCATGAAACCTTTAATAAAAGTCTTCCTGTGCATGAACATTGAAAACCTGAAGGTGAATTCATGTGGTTATATTCGTTTAAAGACACAAAGAAAGGAAAATTAAGTTCTCAAGCAGTTGCATGATTCCTGGAAGTGAATTTTGACCTCTGAAAGCAAAATGCAATGAACACTTTTAATTTGTGTGTATCAGCTTTTTTTATTACAACTTTATTATATCTTGTATACTTAATATATTTTGAGAAACTGTAAAAAAAAGTGTTATTTTATGAATTTCCTAGATGGAATTGTATTGAATTAGCCTTGAGGCTAATTTGTCAGTACATGGTAAAATGAAATTCTACCGGTCAATACAAAAATGTGTATCCTTTTGAGGGGAGAGTTATAAATAGAAAGACCACTCCTGGTGAAGTATCCTGAAACAAAAGTCCCTGTTTATTTTGGTTCCAGAATCTCCATCATTAGACTAAAAAATACTTTGTCAAAGCAGAATTATTCTATAAACAAAGAGAAATTTAAAAAGGAAAAAAGAAACATCTTTGGAGAACAATTTAATTAAAAGCCTTCTTGTCATTTTCAAAACAGAAGGATGATGACATTGAAGAGGGAGATCTCCCGGAACACAAGAGGCCTCCAGCACCAATAGATTTCTCAAAAATTGATCCAGGCAAGCCTGAAAGCATCCTGAAGCTGACAAAAAAGGGGAAGACTTTGATGATGTTTGTCACGGTGTCAGGAAATCCCACAGAAAAGGAGACAGAAGAAATTACCAGCTTGTGGCAGGGCGGTCTCTTCAATGCCAACTATGATGTGCAAAGGTAAATGGTGATATACAAGGATAAAGTTCCTGCTTTTGCAGAATCCTTGTTTCTTTCCTCCTGAAAACCTTTTCAACTGTTCATCCTATGCCATTCTCCTTCTCTGTAATCCATTACTAGTTTTTTGTTTTCTGTATCAGTTTATATTCCAATCTGTGTTAAGTCATGCTACAAAACATCTGGTGTGATGCACAAATACTTTCAGCACTTTACACATGATGTATGGATGTGTAGCCTGGATTATTCTTCTCTCATTACTCTGCAGCTATGTATCAGTTTTAACTGCAGTAGTTTGCCTTTATGTGCATGGTGGAAAACATCACACTCGGAAGACTTGTCATCACAAAAGGGTTTTTGTTCCCCTAGCTAAAAAATTTGACTCTTCTTTCCTCTCAGAGAGAGGATCATTTTGAAACAGAGGAATGTTCAGTTCTTGTATTGAGGCTGAGAAGGGTTGCAGAAAGTGTATAAAGCAAATTTAATGCTCATTTATGGATTTTACATAGTGCCAAATTAGTTCTTAAGTTTTTTCATATTCCTGCCTCCTTAGTTATTTATAAATTTTATATATTTTATATTTTTTTATAAAATTTAATACTGTTTATTAAACATCCTACAAGATTGTTCTCTTGTCCCCATCCCCAGGCAACAACAAGACCAGCTTTTTGCCCTTAAACATATCATGGAGGTTCTCTGAATTAAGCAAATGGTATAGTATTTGAAAAGCACAGAGTTAACTGTAAAATAAATGGATCTTTCCTCCAGGTTTATTGTTGGCTCCAATCGGGCCATCTTTATGTTACGTGATGGTGGCTACGCCTGGGAGATCAAAGACTTCCTGATAAATCAAGAAAGGTGTGCAGATGTCACTCTGGAAGGGCAGGTTTATCCCGGCAAAGGAGCAGATGAAAATGAGAAAGTGAAAAACAAAACAAAACCTGAAAAAGCAAAGAAGAAAAAAGATGCAGAGAAGAAATCATCAAATAGCATCAAAGAGGACAACCGAGCGACCAAACAGAGAGAGGAGCTATGACAGACGCGTTGCCCAGACTGAACCCTGCTCTGCTGCCCCTTGAAGGGAATCTCCTAAGGAGTCCTGGGTCTACTGGGGTGCAGAGGGAAGGAAGCAGAGACTACTGAGGTTTAAATTTTTGCGTTGAAATTCACCAGTTTACTTACTCCTTACTGTTGGCCATTTGTTTAGTTGCAGGAAAGCTGATGCTTCATACTGGCAATCGACTACTTTAGTTTGTAATTTTTTTATGCTTTTGTTGTTTAAAATTAACATACAAATCTGTGTGTGTAACATCACAAGCTTAGTTTAAGTGAAAAAGAAGAATTATGGTCTCGGAATACACTGAGGAGCCACATCCATTTGGGGTGTGCAAGTTGGTCATTGATTCACAGTTGCTGTCAGACAGCCAAGTGCAGTGTGAAAGGATTCTCTTGGAATCAGTTTGACAGACTCAGCTGGTGCAAAACTGCCCAAAGATGCAAAGAATAGTGTTACAATGGTCAAAGATGCCTGAAATTACAGGGTTTAGGACATGTCTGGTTAGACTGTTTATTTAAAATAAACTCAACCTGTTCTGTTCCAAGAACTCCGGGCAGTGCTTAGGAGCATGATACAAGCTAGGCAGGTACTCAGCTAATGCACTCCATGCAGAAAGGGAGTTTCTGTGTCCTTCAGAAGTTAATGGAATTACAGCATCTGTATGAGCAGTGTCAGGGTGAAGGGAAGAGCCAAATTTGGGCCATTCAGAACTATGCCTGTGAAAGCAAATGTTACGTTGTCCAGACAGTGAGCAAGAAGAAATAGCTTTAAGTCTGAAATTAATTTGGTTTACTGATTGAACAGTTTGTTTAAATATTTGAAAAAGAACTAGTTACAGTACAGAGTTAAACTTTGAGTTAGACATATCATTTATTAATGCTTAAGAACCAGTTTCGTTTTTTTCTTTTTTGGGTACAGATTCCTGACTTACGTGATTGATTGTAAATGACCACTTGACTTGAATACTATGAAGTTTGATGCATGGGAGCAAATACTTTATATAATTGGGAAGGTTGTATTGTTATTCAGTCAAATGCATTGCCTAGAATTGTTTCCCTTCTGCCTTACTCTCTGTTAGGGACTAAATGCACCTAGTAGTATAGTCCAGGTAATTTTCCAGAGGATGAGCACAGTATTAACTGTCTTCATTCAATGTTAGTAATATGTTACTTCAACTGTTTATTTAAGGTGCTAGAATCCGAGTGTTTTGGATAAAAGGTCCTAACTGAACCGTAATGGTTGACCTTGTGGAATACTTCAGTATGAAAAGTACAAAATTGTGTTTATTCACTAAATTTATTGTTTCAGAGAGTAGTAAAACCTTTTAAGTAATTCTGCATTTGGTTAAGTATTTCAGGGGCAGACTAGCTCATCTTTGGTTTCTATATGTAAAGACTAAATGATGCTGATGAAGGTTCCAGTGACCCATTTTATTTAATTTCAATTATATTTGTATGAATTTAGGATTAAAGAAACCTTTCCAGCTGCACTTCATTGAACAGATCTGTGCCCGTTTGAATGGAAAAATTAAAATAATGTGTTTCTTCAGGATTAACTGTATTACTTTTTATATTCTGCAATTAATCCAGATGTGTAGTAGAGTTGAGAAGATTCTCAGATATTTGGGTAGAAGAGATTCGCAGTCCATTTGTTGTTCAGAACTAATCTATCAGTCACATATTCTGAGTATTGCTTCTCATCTCAGGAGAAGAACAGAGGCCAGATGAAACTATAAAAATGAAATATTAATGATTTTTTTCTTTTTACAACTTAAATCTATAGTGTAGAAATGACAGTTCAGGTTTTGATCAGAAACATGATGAAATACAGTTTTTGTAGTTTTCATGTTATGAAATATAAACATAAGTTCTTTTTTGACATATTGGATTTGAGAATGTTTGAGAAGCATTTATTGCACTGTAGCTAAGCCCAGCTTTTGAGAATAGATACTTTAGTCATTCATAAATCTAAATTTACAAGTGGGTTGGGTTTTCCCCTTTGTAGTTAAAAGGAGCTTTGTTGAAATTCAACCAGGCAATTGACCAGGGTTTTTTCTTTTGTTTGAGGTTGTGGGGTTTTTGTTGGGTTTTGTTTGCTTGTTTGTTTTGTTGTTGTTGTTTTGAAGTGATTAAGTTGCCTATGCCAAATGCAGGTACCTCTTGTGCCACGTAGCTTACTAAAATTTTAAAGTGGGTTTGTTGGTTGTCTTGTCTTTTACGGTTTGTTTTTTTAGTTTTTTAGTAGGTGTAATGACTTAGCAGTTGCTTTTTTATATAAAATACAAAATGCTGCCTTCAGGTAGTTTTTTTTGTCTTCCATTTTTCTTCTCCCCTTTTCAAGTTTTGCAGTCAACAAATACTAAATGAAACTCATAAGTATTATGTGGCACTGTGGCAGGAACTGCTTTACCAGCCTGTCTTTTCTCTGATATCACTGTTCATTACTCCAAAACAGAATAGGTTGCCTTTTGAAACTGGCAAAGTATTTTAGACCCTTGCACTTGTCCTGGTACAGTGTTGCATAGGCAAATGTTACGTGGTGATGGTTTAAGAAGCCCAAACACTGTCACACACATAAAGATATGTATATAAGAATAAATATCTTAAAAGTTACTTAAGGTCACCAACATTCTATAAGTACCTCAGAAGATGGGTTCTTCATTGGAATCTTATCAGGCTTTCAGTAACAGATTTTTTGACTACATACAGGGCATTCAGATACCTCCTTTAAAACTAATTTTAACAAGTAGGGTGGTAATTGTAGCACTCACTATTTCCTTTTTATTTCAGTTCTCTACAGAGGTACGTGGAAAATCACCTGATTTCATGACAGCTAAATGTCTGCAACCTTTCTCCCCTCACCTTATCCTCTGTTCTGTAGTGCTGTGACTAACTTTTCTAAGTTACTGTTATATTTTTTAACCCAGCTATCCTTCTCAAAAAAACCAAGGTTTTGTCAATGATACTACACAAGATGTGGTTGCACTTTGTGAAGAATTTTCAATGGACAATCAACTTTTTATGTAATAAAATACTGGAAAAAATACTCTGGTTTTTTTGTTTGGGTTTTTTGGTGGGTTTTTTTGTTGTGTTTCTTTATTATTGTTTAAGATAATCCTAATGTATACTATGTGCCTTATCTGTTTTGCTAAAAAAAAACCCAAAAAACCCACCAATTTCAATTTACATTCTGACCTACAAGAGCACAGGTGCATCCATTGTGCTTGATGGCTTAACTTCATCTCCAAGAAAAGTAGGGAATTTGATGTTTAAATTTCCAGGGCCAGAACTCAGAAGACCTCAGAGAAGTACAAGGTGCAGTAAGTGACTGAATGCTGGCAATTGAATTTATAACAAATTGTAAAATCATTGAGGTTGGAAAAGATCTTTAAGATCATCAAGTCCACCAACTACTGAATCCTGCTAATTGGGAGATGTAAGCAGTGTCCATAATAATTCAAAAAGGTTGGAAATTGCAAGTGTGGTTGTTAAAACATTGCTAAGATTTATCTACAGTGGTGCAGTGATGTTTCCTGTAATGCCCTGCCTGTTGCCAGTCTTTTTTTTCATCTCCTGCACACCCTTTCTCTTCATATGCATCACTTGCCAGCAGGGAGTACTGTGGTTCCTGTTCCTTCTTCAGCTTCTCTTAGTTTGCCTTTAGCTTTGGTACTGCACTTATTACTAGGTGATCTCACAGTTCTTAAAATTCTGTCTTTAAACCTATTACAACACTTAATAACAGGATTTCTCATCTTTGCTTAGAGTGGTCAAAGCATTCCTCTGCAGTCAAGTAAGCCTTCACTTCCAGGTGACTCTATATTCCTGTCACTGTTCCTGAACTCTTTCCATTTTCTCCCAGAAAGGAAATCATAAGTTAATACACCATTTTGTTGAGATACAGAACAACTTACTTTTGTCTGACACTTGGCCACTGTTCTCAAGGGGTTTATGGTAAGGCTTAGAAATTATTTCCAGTCTTTATCTGTGGCTCATTTCCTTTTCTATTCAAGGAATAACACCATTTGCCTTTTCCAGACGTTCTTTTTTTTTTTTTTTTTTTTTTTTTTTTTAATTGCTGTGTCATTTTAGCAGGACAAACCCCACTGAAATCAAATTGCCAGGAAGGCTAGAGCTGCTTGGATTCAACAAGGAAAAACACTCCATTTGGATTTTTGGATGATATCTTTTCTCCTCCAGTAGAGAAGTCGAGTGGTGTGAGAGGGTTGGACACACCATCTCTCTCGAGCAGAAGAGCTCTGTGCATTGCAGTGTTTGATTAGCATTTAAAAAGCTGATGTAACATTACAATCAAGCATTACACAGTGTGCCAGCCTTTAGCCAAGGACAGCTGGTAACTGCTTTGTTTCTTTCCTATGTGATGTATTTTCACTGTTGCTACTGGTGTTGCCTGGGTTAGCAGTGGCATTGTGTCGTTGTTTCTGTAATATGAAAACCAAATCTATTAACCATAATTTAACAGTAATAATTGTTTTCTTTTTTAAAAAAGCTATATTATTTTTTTTATTATTATTACACAGATACTGGTATTTTGGGAGGAAGAAAGGGGACAGTTAAGGGAGGTTCAGCCTCTTCCCAGTCCAACTGGCAAAGGCCAGCAAATTCACCTCCTGCAGCCCATGTCTGGCTGTGCAGCTGCTGTTGAGAAGAGGACAGTCCTTGTGCAAGGCCTTTCCACTCACCCACGGATCCCTTGCACTTCCCTCTGTGCGATGGCGCCTTGTGAAGTGCTGTAATTCATCCCGTTAGGGTGCCTGCGGATACCCTGGCTCTGAAAGAGCAGCACAGAGGTGACCCGTGTAAGAATTCCAAATACTCGGGTGGGAATGTCGCTGTGATGCTGGGAGAGGGATGCGCTGGGAGAGCGGGCGCTGCGCCCGGCGCGGCCACGGGAGGGCGCGCGCGGCCAGGGAACGGCGCTCCAATAGCACTACTATAATATAAATAATATAATTATATGGAATATATAATACAGTACAATGTTATATTTTATATGTTATTTCCACATATGTATTTATTCCATGTTTACCCTATTCAATGCAAAAAAAAGTTTTTGTAGGGGACAAGATTTTTGTTTTAATCTACTGCTAGTCTCCCACCCACCCCAAATACAGGCCTTTTCCATGGGTGCCTAGTCTAATACGCCCCTTCCTATTTTTATCTCCTTCCCATCTTCCACTCTCAGGTCCTGCAAGTGTGACTGGGCAGGCAGTGAAATGTGCTGAGGTCTGTGCAGACTGGCCAGCAAACACACAGGGGGTTGTTTGACCTCTTGGGTTTTGTCTTTTGAAGTAAGTAGGGAGACAAGACTAAAATAAGAAATTTGCACTGAATATTTATTTTGATAAACATTGTGTACTCCAAACAACTACATGTTATTTCAGTTGTAAGCCACAATCTGTTGGAACCAATGTCCCAAGAGCTCTTGTCATCATAAACCCGACAGTCAATGCATTACCACGGTCTGTGGACATAGAGAGCTTTCAAGTGCAAAGCAGATTATCAGAAAAGACATATTGCTGACCTCCTTAACAACCTGGACAATGCTCATCTCCAGTAAAAATGCTTCATATGTCTGCAATTTAGTTGTCTTAGTGCCATTGTAATAAATTAATAGAAAATATATCTTTTTTCATTGGAAAGTCTATAAGAAAATGTACAAACATCTAACTCCGAAAAAGGACCAGCTGTTTCGGCGACAGGTAAAACAAGCATTCGAACAGAGGCAAAAAACCCCAAACATCCAAACAAGCAAACAAAGAGACAAACAAACAAAATGCAATCGAAACCTCCCACTCTACCAATGGCATCTGCGTAGGCAAACATGGAAACATCTGCAGTAATAAAACCTTACAAAGAGGATCACCGCAGTTGTGCAAGGACTGTAAAGGATGGACAAAGATCAAGCAGTCGGGTAATTCACTAGTCAGAATGTGCATGTGCAGTTTCTAGAACAGTCAAAGACTAAACAGTAATCATATGGCACAAAGCTCTTGCTGACTGTTGATGGTACCAGGCTTCATTCTGTCTTCAGAGCAACACACTGACTCCACCCCGAAGGTTGACAGGAGCCCTTTGCATCTCACTGGCATGGCTGTCCCAGTACACGGCCACAACGCTCTGCTATCCTTCGGGATTACAGACTGCAGTGATTCCCTACCCCCTGTTCACAGCGTGACACCCACCCGAGCTCCAAAACAGGCCCCATGTGACAAGCTCTGCATGATAGAACAAGCTCCTTTAAAGTTTTCTTCTCTTAATAAGATGAGATTTCTTAGCAAAGTAAAAAAAAGGTTTTTTTCTGGAGCCAAGTCTTATGATTTCACCCTGAGAATTCCCAAAACAGTAAAATCAGAAGCTACACATCAGCATAAAGGCAGAATGCTTGTAGAAGCTGAACAAACCTGTCTAGGGGATAGACCCACCTGGTGTGATCCTCCTGGCCATTCACACACTTAGAGGGAGCAGGAAAGGGGAAATGGTTGTGGCCAGTGAAGCACCACAGAGGGCAATCCCTGTCCAGGGGGTCGTACAAAGCCAAATCCCACTCTGGGCACATTCCAAGCCCAGCTTTCCCGCCCACCATTTTTGAAGTGCTCATGAACGAAATACTTCTGCTTTGGTCCATCTCTTGGAAGCAAGTGTGTTCCACCAGCACCGCTGCAATGGCATCAACAGCATTGAAGAGGGGCAGTGAAGAGCTTTAGATAACCCAAACTGATGGACTCAAGGGAATTCTTGTTAGTCTGTTCCCTTGACTTCATGGATATGGCTCTGTTTTGGCTATCTGAGAACATCAGATAAACAACGTTTGGATGGTCATGCTTGGACCACCAGTGTGACTGACTCCTTCATGGAATAGCTTGTTAACTCCCCAAACCATCATAAGAATTTGGGGATAAAAAAAACCAATCCACCTTACTTGCCTTTTACAAGTGTTGGCTATTCATTCTGTAAACAGCACAAATGCCTAAAAAGCATTCTTTAGCAGACTCTTCTTGGGAAGCAGGGAGGGAATGCTTGGCTCTTCTTTTTTCTTTTTTCCCTTTTTTTTTTTTTTCCCCAAATACAATACACGACATTCAGTGAATTCGAAACAATTATATAGTAAGACTGAAAAGAACATTTCCAGTTTAAAAACCCAGGAGAGGCTTGAGGGGAATGTAACTTATAGGACTGTCTAAATTTTGCTCATGGTTACTTTGGCTTTCAGAGTGACTGATCTAAACCAGGCTTACAGAGTAAAGCACCTGCCCAGCCTTTGGAATGACACACAAAGTCTTTGCTTTTCAGTCCAATTGCAAGGTAGCATTTTGGATACTGTAGGGGAAAAGCAATTTAGTTACGTAAACTTCACTTACAAGAGAGCAAAATGAAGTAGCCATCAGCAACTAGAATAATTTATGTGGCAATGGGGACAGGCAGAAATAAAGTGGGAAAACAAACCCAAGTATTATTGACAAAATTGTCCTTCTATGTGCTTTGAAAAGCTCATCATCCTGTCTTTTACACTTCCCCCTGCCTTTAGATCCCTCAGAACAGCCACAGCCTCGAGAGACACCTTCATGGCATTTCTGAGCAACAGACAGAAATATCATTGAACACTGGAAGTGCTTTAAATGCTTTACAAGGTAATGTTTACTTTCCCAGCTTCAAGAGATGCCCCTGCAGAGTCCTGATTCACGCTAATCTGCGTGCAGTACCCAGGTATTGTTTGGAGCAGGGGGAAAGGAGGTACAAGGCATCCAACTAGTGCATGGGGGTTCCCACTTTAATTCTTCAGCTGCCTGCTAAGGCCTCTGTCACCTTTTATCCAGGTCTCATGTAACTCTTCCAGGAGGACAAAGACACTAAAATCCTTAAGCCTGAGGACAAGATCAGAAAGCAACACACAGCAGAGCAGCCTGACCCTATTCCCTCTCATGTCCTGTTACCCTATTTGATGCTGAGTAATGTTAAGTCCCAGCATTCCTAGATAAAACCTGGAAGCCCTCAATGGGATGGCTTTAACCGACAACATAAACCCTACAGACTGATCCTGAATATTATTATACAGAGAGGAAAGGTTGTCTGGGAAAGGCTGAGAAAATAAAATACCTGTGCTAATTAACATTGCTCTCCTTCTAGCCTGCAGCTGCTTGTTGGAGGAAAATTTCCTGTTTGTACAATCACTTTTAAAACTCCTCAATCCAGGGGAAGAACGCACTTTTCTGAGCAAGCAGGAATATGTGGTTTCATCAGTCTCCACTGTTGTGTTTTGTCTGCTCCTTCTTTCCTCTCTTCCCCAACTATGTGCCTCAGGTTGCAGGTACAAAACACAACCCAAAGAGCTTGATCAAACCTCATAGAAGCTTTAGGACAAATGCCTACCGTCCAGTCACATTTCCCAGCATCTAGATAATCATTCAAATATATTCTTTGTGCCTTAGATTGTCAACCAGCCTTGGAACTGGCATTCCATGTTTATGTGAGCAGCCAGTCACACTATGGAAAATCAAAAGCGTTCAGACAACTTAGAGGCTGGTAAAAGCAAAAACCCTCAATGGCCTTTAGAGCTAGAGCTCTCCCTTGGAGAGGCAGCACGTAAGTTAGTCTGTCACAGGGGCGCTGATAAAACCAGCACCGGGTAAAACCAGGTCAAACCTTGCTTAGTAACGCGAGAGTCGACGCGGCGTCGGTGCGGGGCTGGCGACCGCAGGACACACGCTGGTCACAGAGGAAGCCTTTTCTGTCACATGTGGCCACTCTAGCTACTTACAGTAAGAGTTCTTTTTGAACAGCAACAACAACAACAAAATGCTACACCCGGTGTGCAGGCTGGCGAGGCGCCTGCGGCGAGCGGTCAGTAGTCCATGCCATGGGGCAGTGCTGGCAGCCAGGAGGCACAGCAGGCTGGCCTCACAACTTCATTTTCTTCACCACAGGAATTGGCAGTGCTTGGTAGATTTTAGCTGAGTCCTCGTGAGTGACCAGCTTCACCCAGACAGGGCGGAAGCTGCCTTTGAAGCCGACAAAAGCCATTTTTTCTGCAAATCAGAGCAAATATATTAGCAGTGCATCAGAGCTGCACCAGAAAACCTGTGACATCCTGTGGCTGGGTGGGTGCAGGTGAACAAGAGCACACAAACTTTGGCAATTGCATTCTCCAGGTACAGAAGAAATATTTTCCTAATTTAGCTCAATTAAAATTTTAAATACATTTTTTTTCATGCTTCCATTAAGCAACAATGTGCACTACATTGCAGAGGAGAAAGTGAGAAGGAAAAAAACCCTCCTAGCAGGCAGCTTGAGCTGTCTGTTGAAGCTCTCATTATTTGCATGGTGGTTGTATTCAAACCCCTTTCCTGCTTGGAGAAGGTAGAGGAATGATCATGGAATCCTGGAATTGTTTGGGTTGGAAGGGACCTTAAAGGTCACTGAGTTCAACCCACCTGCCTTGGGCAAGACATCTTTCCCTAGACCAAGTTGCTCCAAGTCCCACCCAACCTGGCCTTGGACACTTCCAGGGATGGGGCATCCACAACCCAAGACCTACGTTAGCAAATATAACACACACACCCAAAGGAAAGCATGCCAAAAGCTCACAGAGCTGATAGGAGCAACGTGCACACAGAGCAATATACTGCAATGTGTGATGCTCTGAAATCTATATACTTTCTGCCATGAAGTCAGAATTGTTTCAAGAGAAAATCAGCTAAAAAAAGGTTCAGACAAGTAAAAAATGCTGGTTTCAGGCACTTAGTGGGGGAAAAGATCCAATATTCCTATTGTTAAAATGTCTTTTTATTTAAAATTAATCTGGAAAATCAAACCCCCTGAATTATTTACATTTAAGAACAACTGCCAGAGTACTTTTTCCATCTACAGTTTTAAAGTGAGCATTCTTATCCAAAGCTGCACTGGATACAAACTTACAGAATAAATAAATTACTGGTCCCAGCATGTTTGAGCATATGCTGATAGAAACAAGCAAGGCAAAGTTTAGAAGCAGAGAACAGTCCCCTTTACTGAAGCCCTGGGAGGGGAATAGATCAAAAGGGATTAGAACTGAGTTTTTAAAGGGCAGTTACCTTTTAACCTAAGCCCCTCTTCTGCTCCAAGTTTCTCCAGCACTTTGGTCCATGGCCCTCTTGAAATGAATCTTCCTTTAGATGTCACCAGCACTATGGAACTGAAGGAAACAAAGACATGTATAAACAGATGAAGAATCAGAACACATTCTTTGCTTCTTTGTCCTGAGCACTGGCAACTTCTGCCTGTGTGACTCAGGCACCCACAAACTACAGTGGCTTCAGCTTTAATGGCTTTTATCAGTGCTTTCCAACAGTTTAGTCATATATTATTTTCCCAGTCAGGCAAAACTCATTAGAAAGCAGACAGAAGTCACTCCCTTTTTTTGTTTTTTAAATGCTGTTTTCTGGATGGTTTAAATGTTTTCAACCTGCAGTTCCATCCTGCTTCACTCAGAAAGACACAGGAGCTCCCTGAGATGCTCCTAGCAAGTCTCAGGTAATTGCTTGTTCTTTCATTTTTCATTAGCAGATTAAACTGAAGAAATACTCTTCTCTGAGGTTTTATTGATCTGATACTTTTCCTTTCTGTGTCCTTCTGCTTAAAAAGTGCATTTTCATTTTCATTATCATTATTACTATCACTATTACTGACTTACTTACATGTCCTGTTTTTCACCTCAAAATTCTTTGAGTCCTCTAAAAATGCCAAGTGATAAACAAAAGACATGAGGTAAGTGCACTAAGCTAATGCAAATCTGTAGTTTCTTGGGTAAAATTTGATAAGGGGTTAGGCTTAATTCTAGATGGATAGAATAAACCCCTAATTAATCAAGAAGAGATAATCATGTAGTGAGACTTCTCTCACAGCACAGGATGCTCAATGCAGTTAAACTCACTACATCCTACAAGACCCACAGACAACTCCAACGACCATCTCAAAGAGCTCCAGTGAGTTCTATGGAAATTTTGCTACATGTTCAGTGGGGCTGGGATGTTGGTTTTATCCACCTCCTAATTAAAGCTGCACGATGTGAATTGATCAAACGCTTGCTTAGATGAAATTATTTCATTCCATCTTGTGGGGTTTCTTGTGAATGAAACTTCCCTGTCTCAAATGGCATTTGCAGCCTTGCAGAACGAGAGCCATGCTGGGTCTGTGTTACGGCATCATTGCGGACACAAGTCACTAAAATTAATTAGGCAGCAGCTCCTGTGGAGCTCAAGCCCTGACTCCTGAGGGCAGCAGTTTTATCTCAATACCTCAGCTGGAATTGGAACTCTTCAGGGGAAAACAGCAATGGGTGCTGGCAGAGGGGCAAGAGAAGCAAAGGAGTTATCAGGACTTTTCCTAGAATAAACGTAAGGTGTCAAAATGCCCCAGTGCTTACAAGATTGGATTGAGCTGGCAGGCTGGTTTTGACTACTTTGTGAGTGCTGAATCACCTCTTTTTTCTTCCTTCAGTTCACTAAAATCATTACTTTTTTATTAAGCATTTCCTGCTATAGAAATTTAAAGTAAATGCACCAGATGGTTTGTTTTCTTATCCCTGGGAAACTCATCATAAAAATGGATTTATTTTATAAAGAAAAAGACATTTGGCCTGCAGAGAGTTGCTTAAATGAATGGAAAGGCTTATCCTTGCTAGAAACACCTCTTCTTGTACCCCCAAACCCACGAACCTAGGAGTTGTTTTAACAGTCTCCTCACAAGGGACGGGTGAGGCTGGTGTGGCTCCGACCCCTCCGTTGGCACCGTCTCTCTTACAGCCTGCAGGGCAGGGAAAGGTGACCAGGAGCTGCCCCTGCACGGTCCCATTGCCACAGCACAGTCTGAGCAACACTGTCATCCAGCCAAGGGATGGAAGCGGTTCCATGGCCTGTGCCTGACCAGCTGGGCTGGGAAAACTTTTGTGAAAGAAGGACAATAATTTTGGGGTTCAACTCTTGCAAAGACATAGCTGAGTGAGACCTGAGAGGTGCTGACTGGTCCACTTCTGGTCCTAATCCTAACCCTAATCCTAGTCCTGTTCCAACACTAATCCAGTCTTGAGAAGACAATGAGGCTCATGAAGACTTAAATACACCTGAAGTCTAATATGACTCAATCTTCCAAAGTAAGAAAGCATCCAGGAGCTGGATGTAGCTTTTGTAAAGCAGGATGATGATCTCTCTGAAAAGAAAAAATTCTGATTTTTTTATGGAAAAAAGTGAGCAACTACCATGATTTTCTGAAGTAACTACTGGATGCGATTTTTGCAGCCTCTAGAATTATTTAGGACAACAGAAACACGTCTGACGGTGCCCGCATGGCACTCTGCTGAAACTTGCCCCAAGAGTCCTGAGTAAATTCCAGACTATCTTGTCAATCTGCCCACAGCTATTTCAGATGATTCATCAACAAAGCACTCATATTTGTATTAAATGTTACTTATCAGATTTCAAATCCAAACAGATTTAATAACAATGAAATATATTCACTTCCCAAGAGCACTCCACAAGCTAATATGGGAACAACCCCTTTGGTTAACAAGTTTCTGATGTTGCTCCAATTGTCCTTCCAGCAGATGAAGCCGCTGTTCTCCAGGATGCAGGAACATGTGTTGGCTACTTACCACCTGTTTGGAAAACTCTGCATTTCTGGCTTCCCATACTTAAAATATGAAAGTATCCAGCCCTTAGGTCTGGACAGGGAAATGTGCAAAGGGGAATGTATTTTATTAGTGCCGTTTTCTACAATTTGAGAGAACATGCAGGAAGTAGAAAAATGCAAACTGTGCACGTCTGTACCGAACAGTGCCTGGTGAATTTAAGTCTGCAGTTTGTCTGTAACCCACAACAGAAATGGAGCTCTGCAGTTTATTAATTACATGCAGATCTGCAGTTTTTCTGGGGCTCAATCAGTCCCTAAATCACAGAGTCTGCATCCTGCTGCTGCCTGCACGTCCTGCACAAAATTGGGCTCTGTTGGACTCATCAGGCACAAAAACACACTGCTGGGTGTCTGGTCCATGCTGGGTGACAAAATCCAGGAAAATAATGAGTGTTACACACCATTCTTGTACATTGCACCTTAGCGAGGCCAGAATGTTTACTCACTGATCTTTGATGTTGTTGAAATAATTTTCTATCTGTGCTGGGATTCCTTGTAGAATGGAGTTTTTGAATGTTACTCGATCAACAACTTTTCCATGATGTCCATCAATCACAACCAGTTGGATACCCTCATCGGTGAGGAAAAACCTGACACCATCAACCTGTGCAGGGGAAAAAATATTCTTTATCTATCATAGCAACACAATTGCAAAGAATTACTTGTCAGAAGCATTGATAGACCTGAATAATGGGACTATCCATCAAAGGGCACAATTCCAGATCTCTGAGATCAAGCTGTCCTGAATTTTCACTGTTAGGGAAAGTTACAGCCTTTTTTCCTTTTTTTTTTTTTTTTCCAAAATACAAAGCTGAAGTGACCTGAATCTAACTATCCACAGTAACTTTGTAAGCAAGTTTTCCATAAAGATGAAGAAAGTATCTTCGAATTTCATCCCATATAAGTTTTTTGAGAAGATTTGCTCACCTCAATGTATGCAAAGTCATCCTTTAGATGGAAATACTGTTTCTTATAAGTTTCTATTTTCACTTCTATTAGGTGGTCCTTGGTCTTCTGTTGGGGGGAAAAAAAAAAAGGACAAACAAGGAGAGAAAAGAGTTTTTCTAGTGATTCTAGTGAGAATGTCCATTACCTGAAGGCTGCATTTTCCAACAACATTTTAAACCTTGAAATTCAATCAACAAGAAAGCTACATAATAAGCACTGACTTGCCAAATTACATTGCTAATGAAACTGGGCACAGTGGTAACCTCTCTGCTCATCCTGTCACCATTTAAATTGTTTCACCAAATGGCAGAGTGATTCTCACTTTGCAGAACTGACATATAATTCTCTGAGGCTTTGCTGTGCATTCCAGTTTCAAGGGTGATGAGCGAAAAAAACAAATAACAGAAAAATATTCCCCTCCCTCCACCAGAACCAGTCTGGATATGGGAGACAGTGTTGTGCATTACATGAATGAGACACTCAGCTCTGCAGTCCCCTCTCTGACACTGCTCTTCTTACAGCTGGAGGAACTGGAGGCCAGGCAAGGAACCTGCTGTCTCTCCAGAGTCACATTCCCTGGACTAACCTGTCTTCCAGCTCATCACTTTTCACCCTGTGCCTTTAAGCACAGCACATCACATCACAGCACATCACATGAGAGCCCCAAAAGAACAAGTATCCAACTTCAGCCTAAGTCTTGTGTGGCTCTGTCCTTTGAGGACCTGCGCTCTCTGTGTGTGCCAGAATCTGTTTCCTATTATTTCACATGCCTGAACCATTTCAGAAAATCAGGCACAGGGTATTCTGAGCCTGCCATGTCTATGGGCATAATACGTGCCAAAATTACAGATTTACATCATTCTGTGATAAGAAATCAAGTGCTTTACCAGTTGTGCACTGGAGAGCTTCTTTGGCATGGGGACTTCCACTATCGGTGTCTCAATGTACTTGGGATAGGCCATGGCTTCACAGTCACTGACACCAGCTGCCTTTGGGATCACAGCTTTGATTCTTATTCGTTCACAGCCCTTTACAGAGCAGAAAGCAAACTTCTCCTTCTCATTTTGAGCTTTGAGTTTCAGAAACAGCAGCCTGCAGGCAGGAGAGAAAAAGCATCCTTCAAACTTTTGTGCAAAAAAAAAGCCAGCTCCCAGTTTTGGTGGGCTCCTTCCTATGCTCTCCAATAACGGGCACTGCAACCCTTGACACCGATAGCTGTGTTTTGTGATGCCCAATATACCACATGCAAAGAAAAGTGGACACGAGCCTCAGAAATGGTTTAAGGAGCTCAAGTAACTTAGAACAGAGAAATAAGATGGCACCTAAACTCCCTTTGGACTCTATTCTGTAATGATACATATATGTAGAAATATGAGCTTTGTATTTTAGGTTTTTCTTTCCCATTATTTTAATCCTTTAAAAGAAAATAACAGACTTTACGCTCTTAATTCCTGTGCACCCCTGTCACAGTGTTTTTAAATGGTTGCTGTACAAAACAACAAGGATTGCATGTGTCTTCAGTTAAGTTTCATGGTCTGCACCTTGCTGTTGTCTTTGATTTTTTATATTCTAATTTGTATTCCTTTGGCAAAGTATTTCCCAGAGTAACTGGCAGTGCAGGAGAGGCTGTGGATGACTGGCAGCTGTGGGAGACCCAGGAAAATGAAATGCTGGTCACATGCCCAGAAAACCTTCTGGTTTAGTTGTGATCCTCTCTAGTGGCATTAACCAAATGGCTCATGATTCCAGGAGCATTCTCAAGGCAGTGTCCAAATCAGCAAGGTCTGCTGCCTTACCCAGTGTCCTCATCCCAGTAGTAGTATCCTTTGGTTGGGTATCTGTGCTCCAGTTTCTCCATTTGAGAGGTTCTGTAGAAGGTTCCAGTTTTGTACGTTTTCTTCAAGAGACGGTTGTGGATGTCTGAGAGAATGGAAAACGTCGTCCCTTTCGGGTAGCAAAACCCTACTTGGATCCAGTCATTCCTAAAAATAGCAAAGACCCACACTGTAACAAGTTAAAGCGTAACTATTATTTTACTGGGCATGCTAGAAGCCAAACTAAATAATTCACTACGAAAAATGGAAGTTAATTTTTTCCTAGCCAGTTAAAATTTTCGTGGTTTGAGATGAATCAATGCAATGTCACTCATGGCTAGGCTTCGCAAACGAAGATTTGGGGAATGCAATGTAAATTAGCTATAACAACCATGGACTAGTTAAGCAATGTAGGTCAGATCTGCTCCTGACTTCTACACCTGTGTTTTCCACGCACCAGGAATGAATTAGCTCTGAACGTCCAAAAATGAACCATGTTATCTTGCAGGGCTTCCCAGGGGAGGAAACAGGAATCTGAGATGTCTAATGAAAAGATGGTGAACTCAATGGACTTCCTGGAACAAGCGTGTTCATTCTGGAAGAGCTCATGAGGTGTTGACCTCACCCATTAAAAATGTGCAGTTACATTATTGGGCTGGAATGTTGGAATTCAGATCACTCACTTGTTGAAGTTGATGAGCCATATGGCCAGCTCTTCAGGGGCTGTCTTGTCCCAGTGGATGGTGTAGCCTTTCCTCAGAGTTATAACTGGCTGATACTGCTGGTAATGAGTGCTTTTGCTTAAAGCCCCTTCCAAGTACAGTGGGTGATTGTGGTAGTCATTTTTTATTATTTTCATTTTCAGGTTGGCTGGCTTGTAGGCTTGGATGTACATCTAGATGGGAAAAAAAAAAGATCACTAAGGGTTTAAGGAACTACAGTAAAAAAACTAAAACAGACACGCAAGAGATGTGAGCTGGTGTGAGCCTGTGACCACAGCAGTGCATGCCTTGCACTCACCATCAATTTCTTAGGCTTCCTTTTCAAAAAAGCAAACCCTTTTCAGGAAATTGAAAAAAAAAAAAAAAAAGGAAAAAATAAAGAAGAAAAAAATGAAAAATGAAAAAAAAGAAAAAAGGAAGCCCATTTCCTCATCCACCGAGTTCAAGTGCATGAGCCAGAGAAGGCTTCAGACAGGCTGCAGCAGGGCTGAGTTGTTCCATTGTGTTAATCAACTCTCAGCAGCAGGACAGTATCTACCTCAGACATCTGACTTCAGCTGAACAAGGACCCTTCTGTCTGGATTTCAGAAGTATGAAACCCAGCTCAGTGGTTAGAAATTGGCCGTAGTGGCACCGCACTGGAAAAAACACAACAGTTGCAACACCCAAGACAAAACCAGGCACTCTCAGCAGAGGAAAGTGAGGGCTCTCATGGCAGCGGCACTCAGAGCTCCTGTGGTGGGAAGAATGGTTTGGTGGTCACACACAGGATGAAAGAACTTGAGAGCTGAAGCCTAATTTCAACTGCTCAGCACATTTCCCTTAACACTGTGGGCAACACTTCCCTCCATAAATCAAGTTAAAATAACTAGCCAACAGCCCGTGGGCTTATGAATTTTAATCTGTTAATGCCCACGGAGCTCTCAGGAGACTTCAGGAGAAGTTGTTGGAGCTGTCAGCAGCCAAGGCCAAAGTATCTGAAAATGTACCACAGCAATTCTTGTGTTCAAAACCACGTGTGCAGACATGCTGATAAACACACACCGAGCACCCTGAAGAAAGTCCATTTCTAAAGGTCGAATTTCAGAGTGCCAAGAAATGTAAAATGAAATAGAGTGATACAGATGCTGCAAAATAAGCAGCTTTACCTGTGCAAAGTGTCCACTGCAGATGGACCCTCTCCAGTCGGGCACGTCAATGCAGTCAGGGTGCTTGATTAACCAGTTATCTTCTTTGATCAGGTATGAGCCTGGATATTCAGACACAGAACCATCTACATCATGAAAAACTGATGTTTTATCACCATCCATATCCAGATCATTGAACCAGGGGCCAGGTTCTCCAAAGAAGACTCTTGATGTGATCTAAAAAAACCAGTGAGACACATTTACATCTCCAGAAAAGAACTAATCACTTAAAGTACAAAGTAAAGGGTACCTGGAGTCACTACAATTACCTCAAATTACCCATTTTCTGACTTTATTTGGCATTGGAAAGTAGTTTGAACAAGTAGTTTTGGGGGTCAATTTCTGCTTGAAGAAATCTATGTGCACTAGCATCACCATTCGTTAAATGGCCACAGATTTTGGCTGCTCATCTGAAGACACTGTAGCCTTGATGTTTGATGGTTCTGGAGCCTCGTGACTCCGGTGAACTCTGGGTTTGAAGGTCCTCTGAGACCATCACCCATAAAACTTACGTGGTAATAAAACTGTGAGCTTCTGAAACCAGACATCCAAAGATAGAAGCACCAAAATCATTTACAGCTGAGCTGGTCTTGTAAAAGACAGGAATATCACTGTCATTTGGTGCAGGCATATTCGGGTTGACTCTGTCTGCACACTCCCTCTACATTAAGCCTGAAGTCAGCGTAGAGGTGGGTCACACACTTAAAAGGTGTGCTTGGTTTGTCAGGCAGAGCAGACACACATTTCCCTCCTGACCACGGGGGAAAGGCTAAAACAACCAGAAATGCAGCCTCAGTGATGGGAAAGTTGTTTTAAAATTCTGGAGGAAGGTTCAGGAGACGAGGCGATTTCCCTACAGCCACTTCACTCATTGTTTGCTAATACAGTTTCAAGGTTCCAAAGCCACAAGAAGTCATAGCCAGGAGGGGAATACTCAGCGACCTCCCCTGGGAAATGGCTGCTCAGGCAGCTTCTGACGGAAATTTTTATCCAGCGTAAATAAATGTCCTGTCACCAGCGTGCCCTGTGCAATGTGGGAGCGTGACCGACCAACACTTTTAGGGGAATTTTGCCTTTCCCATCATATTTGGCACCAGTCAGCACTTTTCCTGACCTATGAGCGAGTCTGCTAATTTTTTGAAAATTAAGCAACCCAAATAATTTCAGACCAACCACTTTATTTATTTGTTTGTTTGTAATGTTTGGCAGTTGGATTTAACAGCTGCTAAAGGTGAACCTCAGCAAACCAGTTAGAATGGATTTGTGCAGGCCAATACAGAAATGACTCTAAAGCACAGGCCCCAGGGCGGGTTCAGACCAGCACCCCGAAGTTCATACTGTAATTCAAAGTTTGGCAAACCCTTTTTGGCTGGGCTCTGCTCTCATTTCTGTCTGCAGGACTGGAGTCCATGGAATTACCCTGGTGTGCAGGGCTGCAGTATTACCCTGCAGCAGCTCAGTTTCACTGGCTGTTCCCCAAAATCCGTATTTTCTCCTTTTAGGTCAGTTAAGCCTTTCACAAAACAGACTTCCTTCTGTTGTTGTTTAAATGTTATACTGCTGCTGAAAATAAAGGGGCAGATTCTCCTGCTTGTTCCAGTTTCTGAGACATACAGAAATGGAAATTATTTTCACTTCGCTTAATGTCACATTTTTTTACTGTGTTTTAAACTGATGTCTGCTTCTGGTTTGCTGCGAACCTGACAGGGAATTGGATTTTCTTGTTATTGTACCCATCCAATTTTCTTTTTCTTCACTGCCACCCTCTTCTGGCAAAGGCAATTGGCAACCCCTTGACGATCTCATGTTTTCTCCTTTTTGGCCACCACCCCATTTCCAAGCCCAAAAGGCCTTTCTGAGAAGGATAACTCACGGGGACATCTTCAAAGTGGATGTTGGTGACGTTGTTGTTGGGGCAGCTCTGCCAGGCGTTGTTGAGCCGGAAGGCCAAGGCGCTCGTGTGCCGACCGTCCAGGGCCGCGAACTTGCGGAAGGTGCAGTTCTGCACGTTGATGGGCCCATCGTAGAACTGAATCCCTCGAATGGGAAAATCCCTAAAATACATTTGGAGGAGACAGAGAGACTTGGTCATGACACGTTAGCATCAGGATGAGCTGTATCCTAGACATGTACAGTCCCACAGCACTTGTTTCTCAGCTGCTTTCATTTTTCACAGCCCACAGGATGACTCCTGAGTTCAGGTTTTGGAAGAGAAGGGATTTCCCTTCTTTTTAGGTCTGTGAAGTCCTCATACCCTTGCAAGTTCAGCTCAAGTCCCTTCACATTGAACAGATCATCTTTATTTAGTCTGTGCTCCTCCAGGGAATGAACTTAAAGCAATGCCAAAGCATTGACCTAAAGATGAACAAATTCATGTTTGCCATCAGGAACGAGTTCTGCAGCAGTGAAACCTGAAACTCAACAGAGCTGTGCAGACTCCTCGGGCTGAGTAATGGCTGGGCTAAAGGAAGTCCCACCACATCTTTCAGAGGAACTTGGAGAGAATCATTGCAAATCAACTGCAATCTAAAAAAAACTATTTGAAAACCAAGGAATGGTCCTACAATCTATAGAGCTGAGAACAGGTGAAGGGACAGATAACGAACCTTTAACAACTTTTTCTGATATCATCTGCAAGGTACAGAAGACACCATTTTTCACACAGATTAAATGAATGAGTTGCTTAAGCTCTTTAAGAGGCTAAGATAAGATGTTTCAAATTTCGCTTCGATAAATAAATTTGATCCCTTCCTCCTATGAATGATTTCCCTTAGAGAAGACTTGCCTGCTCCTGTGCATTTGTTGTGTCTCTCTGAGTTTCTGCACACAACACCCAAGATGAGATATGCCCACATATATATGCAAAAAGGATATTGGGCGCGTCACAGCAGATTGGGTTTTCATTATTGCCAGAGTTAATAATAAGTCTTCTGTATTTATAGTGATAGTGAATTTGAAGCCTATAATATGGCAGGAAAAAAAAAATCAGCTGAGCTCTTTGTTCATTTGGGGCTACTGTCAGGATGACTATACTCTTAGGAATAACAGCAAAACAAGAGGCCACACACAAAGTTCTCTGCCCACTTCAAAACTACTTAACAAAAGCATCGAATTCCTTTGCAGCAGCAATAGCAACAGCAGTGGTGAGGACATCCATGATCACACCTGGGCTTCTATGAGCCTTCCTGGCAGATGACCTGCTTGGAGACTGTCCCATTGCTCAGCCACTGCTGACCACAGGTGAAGAGATGCCCTGCCAGCACACAGTCCTGTTCTGCCCTCTCAGCTTTCCTTGCAAAGGGGAGGGGGAAGGAAAGAGGAGCTTGATGCTGTCTTGGCAGCCTGTAAGGATGTACCTGCCAGCAGCAGCTGCACAGTGAGGACTCTGGGATCGGGAGACGTGAAATCAAATCCTTTCTGTGCAATGGTTATTAAACTGAACAGCACTGAAGAAACCACACTGGGCTGGAGTTTGGGCTGGGAGCAGGAACAGCGAGTGCTTTGATGTGCTGAGCTCAACTTACTGGCCAATGGGCAGGGTCCTTCCTCTGTGATCCAGACCTCCAGGTCCCCAGATTTCATTGTCCATTGTCTCAGTGCCCAGGTTTCCACTCTCACCAACAAACAAGCTGTTCTTGATTTCTTGCTTGGAGCCGTCATCATGAGGGAAGGTGCCACCACTAAAAGTGAAGGGCTGGAGGTGAAAGGGCTGCTCACAGCCAGCCCCACCACCTGTGCCCCAGGCTGCCACACAGCCTGTGCCACACTCACCTCGCCAAGGTCAGCCCAATGCCATTGTCAGCAAACCTGCAAAGGGGAGAGAGATGCTTCAGAAGAGATTTGGGTTTGCTTTGGTTTATCACGTCAAACTATGACAAGCAAAACAATGAGGTGGAGAACAGCAGGGATTAATTACTATACAGTGCTCAGGGGGAACTCAGGTTTTTCCAGATTTGTTCCCTGTCAGTTTTGGAAGATATCTTTTGGCACAACTAGCAGTATATGCAGATCACATGAAGTAGCAGACGTGCACCTGATTGTTCCAAGCTGAGGTTCAGACAGTGATTAGTAGGCACAGTTTACTTGTCTGATAAAGCTTTATCCCTTTGTCTAATGATCACACTCTTTTCACTGTTAGATGAAAAAATCATGCTTAACTCCCACTCCAGGTAGCTTTTACTATTTAATAGTGCTTTGCCTTTTGCACACCTCTGTGCTCCCTGTCTTTATATATCACATACTGCCCATGAAAGAGCTTTGCAAGGGGAACTGTGATAACAACAGAGAAGCTTGGCTACTCTTTCGTGAACAGGAAGACAGAGATCAGAGCTTCCTTATTAAAAATAAAAATAAAAACTAGAGTATCTTTCTACTTTGCTGAAAGTTCAAGCTTTTGGATGAGATAAATCGCAACTGTTGGTCCATGACTCCTGTTTATAGAAAGGCTACAATGGATTAATAGTTTGAATCTGTCTTGATGGTGTCTTCTCTCTCCTGTCCCCGATCTGGCAGTGACACCAGAGCAGAGCCCAGCGCTGCGCCGCCGTCTGTAGGTGGCGGCCCTTCCCACCCTTTCGCCTCCGCGCTTGCCTGCGCGCCGCGTGAACATTTGCATCGCTAATGTGATACATAAGTCTTTTTGCTGCAATACAAATGGAAATGGCTGTGGCTATAAAGGCAATCACAGTTTGATGGCTGCTTCCTCCAACTCTCATACGCTCGGATATTTGCTGCTGGAAACTCGTCCTTCCGCACCCTCCACGCGCCGCCTTTGCCCCATCAGCAGCGCCAATGTCCCGGTGACCTGGGAGGCATCTGCGAGGACAGCACTTGCTGGCCATGGAGTGGGACGGATACTTGTGGCTCACAAGAAACACAAACTGTATTGCTCAAGATGATGTTTCTGACTGTTCTGCCACCCCCCATTCTTGCCAAGCCGACTGGTTGCTTTAAGATGTTTGGGTCACTCAAAGGTAAGGCAGCTCTGGCCAGGAATTGGACACCAGATATCGGTGTGACAGCTATTCCTATCAGAGTTATCACTATTTGCCTTGTAAAGGCGCTTTTTCCTTTTTCTTCTCTTTTTTTTTTTTTTCAAATTGAGATGGATATCAGGAGCCTGGCTCAGCAAAAGAAACTGCAGCAGATCATCTGTTTCCAAGTGCAAAACAAATATCTGCTCTGACCAGTGCAGGAAATGGCCTTCAAAGAACACAACACGCACTTGCCCAGTCTCTCTCCCTTGCTGCTCTGATGCATAGTTTCATGTCTGCTTCATCAGTACCTGCTTACTCAGCGTAACAGTGAACCACAAAAAACTGATCTGTGACCAGGCTGAGCCAGGGAAGGTGGCGCATTTTGCCGTTTCCTTTTCAAAGCACCTCATTTTTCATGTAAAAAAATTAGGTTTTGTTTTTAGTTACTTGCACCTGTGTGGCTGTCTGTGTATATTGTGACCATTTGTGAATGCTGGTCAGCATCACACAGAGAAACAATTGGAGGGATCTTCAGCTCAGACAAAGGAGGTTTTCTTTGTATAAAATAATGCCTGTGGTTACTTAACATTTCATCTTTATTTCAATCTTGGCCATATGAAAGGTGCAAAGCGATATAAATAGTCTGCACCACAGCTATGCTTGCCATAAACACCAGGCTGAACTCTGAGAGTTGAAATAAGGCAAAACTCACTGGCAGTTGTCCAGCCACACATCTCCACCTCGCAGCCAGGCCCCGTGATCCTGATTCTTGTAGGCAATAAAGCGCTCAATTATTGCAGGTTCCCTGGGCTTCAAAGGATCAGCATCCTTGTGTGGGCTGTATCTGTAACCAGAAGGAGAGCAGAAGGAGGTTGGGGAGGGAAGGTGGCCTTGCTTGCTGCATGGCCCTGCTAAACATCTGCTTTGTGATAACTCAGGAACAGCTTTAGGACAACAGTCCATCCACGTATCGTGTCTAGTCAAGCAGCGATGGCCAGACCCAGCTGCCAAGAGAAGGAAGGTCCAGGCAAGGCAGTTGTAAAGACCCACTCCAAGTTTCCTTTCACCTTTCCAGGACTGTATTGCTGATATATTGCTGAAAGCATGGAAAGTTTATTATTGCTCCCAAAAGTCTGAGATATTTTTTTTTTTAATCCTTTACTGATATCCTTTAGCATATTCCTGTTATTTAGATAAATATCCTTTTGTTTTCCCTTTTGAGCTTTCTTATCTCCTAACTTTGGCTATACCGTGGCCTTGAGTACCACTGCCAAGTTTTTCTTGCTGTGGAAAGGAATTAAAACATCTCAGAGAGGGGCCAAGAGTATGTCCTTTGCTATTATCACTACACAGGACACACGTACAAGATTTATTAACTCTGAAGGTCTCAGCATGATGAAATAATGGCTTGATGTAGCAAAAAAAGCAGACAGAAGTGGAAACTGCAGCGACGTGTGCCCTCAGCTGCTCCCTGTCAGCCGCCACTTGGGGCACAGGGGCTGAGCAAGGGTCTGTCTCTCTACACTGATGCTGAGCCCAGCTGTCATTTACCCAACCCTGAGGCACAGCTCTCCTTTTTACTGTTGAAGGAGCATCTTCCATCATACTACACAGCTTAGAAAACCTGACAGATGAGTATCCAACTCAGTGCCAGCAATGGATGGTCCAGAGACTAAAATTCATTCCTCACCAATGAATAGCGAGGCCAAGCTGTCAAATTGCTAACAGATATTCAATAGCACTTTGCTTTGCTTAATAAGCCATCATATCAATCTAAAACTGAGCATCAGGCTGATAGGGTTCCAGCAAATGAATATTGCTTTGGCAGCTTCATCACTGTGAATTTGCTTTCAGAAAGAGATTTAGTATCAGCCCTCGTGAATTCCCCAGACATTGTTAAACACAGATATTTTGAGACGGATTCCAATTTCATTCACATCTGTGATAACTGGAGGAACACTACAGGGTACAGAGTTTGACTCAGATATTTAATGCTGTAACTGAATGTAGAATAATCTCTCCAACTGTCCAGCCTAGCTCACAGTTTGCCCCAGCCAGTCCAACTACAATCATTTATTCAGTTGTTCAGTCCTGACACGTGAAAAGAGAAAAACGGAATAAATAATCTGAGTCACCGCCTATGCCAGTGGGCAATCCCCGAACATAACCATGACTGCATTATGAATTGTTTGGCTTCCAGGGGTTATTCCTGCCCTTGTATGGCAAGGGAGAAATTGCCTCTTGTAATCACTTGCTGTGCCTGTGGCAGCAGGCAGTTTCTCAAGGCATGTGTTCAGCTGCATGGAAAAGCAGCATCAGGCTCCCAAGAGCAGGCTGCTCTCAATAAGCTAGTTTTTAGCAGTTACTTTTACCATTGAATTAATCACTTCAATTAACTGATCGTTAAAATAATGTAAATAACATTCCCTTTTGGACATCAGCTTTTAGCATCAGCTGCTAGCCCGGGCGCTGGGGTGATGTGGCTCCCAGGACAACCTATATCTGAGCTCCTGGCTGGGTTCCCCTGGGCAGGAGGGCTGATCTCACTCCTGCAGTGCTTGCCCAGTGCATGACTACAGTAGTCTGGGTAACCCACACCCCAGAGATGGAAAGGAGAAAAGGATAAAGTTGTCATTCTCCCTCTGCTGAGTAGAGGTTTTCAGCAGGTTTCTCTTCCTTACAGGGTTTCTTCCATCAAGAAACCCAGTCATGGGGGAATGCAGGTTGGGTGCAATTAGTCTGTCAGGAAAGAAAACTATGAAGCTTGAGAATATTTAAGTCCTTTTACATGTTCGGAGGTTGATAACTAAGTTAGGAGCCAGACTCAACCTCTAATGAGATACAAGGGTGCAAGTGCAGTCCTTACATCAACCTCCTCACTGGGATCAGCCCTGGGGAAAGAGTGGGAATACTCAGAAGCAGCCAGACCACAGTAGGTCTGCTGATATGATACAGTCTGCAGAGAGGCTTCCAGTATTTCTAGATTACTCCATTACACCACACAGAGGCTGTGCACAGCAGCAGAGATGAAACTTCACTCCGTGTATTTAATTGTGATTATTATTGCAGTGTCAGATTTGGAACTAGATTGAAATCTGAAATGAAAGCATGAGCTCCATGACATAAGCCCTCCCTATTCAAATAGATTCTCAAAGAATGACTAAAATCAATATCATCCCCAGGAAATACTTCGATTTCTAGTTCCTAAGAAACTCTTGCAGCAAGTTCTGCCCAGTGGGACTGTTGACCAGGCAGCAGATGTAACATCCATGTCAGCTCAGACCTAAAGAGCAAGGACACCACCAGAGGGGTGTGGGTGTTGGGGGCCCCTTATAAAGGACAATGCAGCGATGAAGTTAGAACTGGCAAGGTGTATCTAAGTGAAGACCTTTCCTCACTAAGAGCCACCATAAAAGCACTGCAATGATTCTTGCCAGCTTCATAGCAATTTCATAGCTCTCAGTCAGTTCTACAGAGAAGTCTTTCTCAAACCAAACTGTGCAAAACACTTTACCTCCCAGAAATCAGTGTCAGGATAGGCCTTTTGTCCTTGGCAGAGGCTGGGGTGGTTTTAACGCCGTTATCGATGATCATTCCAGCCTAAAGGAAAACAGAAATGCAATATCACAGCATATTTATAAACTTTACAGTTCTTTCCATCTGCGGGCTCTACCTCCAGTTGTTCTAAGCCAAAATCACTCACATGATCATAATAACAACTTCTGTTAGCAGCATGTCAAACAGGGCGCTGCCAGGACTATCCACGCTTGCATATAACCCCCCAAATTGCTGCAGATTCCTAGAACTGCACTTTTCTCATAAAAGCATGTATCCCCCCACACATAAACCCCCTGCTGCAGTCGAAAGGGCTCAGCTGCACAGAGCCCCACAGCACAGCACGTTAAGGGGTAAACAAGCAGGGAAGGCAATTAGACACAGCGGCCGTATTTATCCCTCTAGAAGCTGTTCAGTTAATTGCTAACATTGGCAGTTGAGGTGTATAATTAGACAAGCTGCCAATAGGTGCTCCTGGAGGCACTATTTTAGGAGTGCAGGGGCAGGGAAGTGGCCGAGCAGAGGGAAGAGCCGCTCTGGATGCCCAAGAGCCAAGTGGGAGCTGGTGTTGGCCAACTGCGAGCGCTCCCACGCCAGCCCGTGAGCTGCTTTATCTGCAGACACAAACAAGCTTGCAGGAACTTCCAGTGAAACAGAAAGCACTAATAGCTTGCAGAGGCAAAGAGCTGGAGCGAGGAGACGGTGTTTTTTCCGAGGGCAGCGTTCCCGTCGCGTGCGCACTCACCCGGTAGTTGGAATGCGCCCGGTTGTTGGAGAATTTCCCCATGGGCATGTGTTCCGAGTAGCCCGGGGAGTACATGCCTGCTGAGGGCCCCGTTGGCACGTGGTGCAGAACAAACCAAAAGCCCGTTTCCTGAGAAAGAGAATGGGCATCTGAGGCTTTGCTGGTCTGCGATAGCCCGAGGAGATCTCAGTAAAGCCCAAGATGTAAGCCAGACTCCAGGACAAATCACAGCCAGCAGCTTTGACCTGTGTGACTCTCTGCAGCAAAGAGTTTAACGCACTCAAACACTGACATTCACCCTTCTGCATCTTCAGGGTGCTTCAAGTTAATCTTTGACATCAATATTGAAACTATAAGTGAGACTGTTGAAACTTAAAAATCAAATCATTTTTATTTAGCTGCCTAAAAATGTCTCAAGGAGCCCTAATCTAGGTACTCAGATTTGGAAGCTTTGGAAAGACCAAATCTCTCTGTATAAGGCTCGGTTTGCTTGTTTATTTGTCTTCATGGGACAATATGGGCTCCTGATGTGACCAAGAATTCCTGTGGAATTAGCATTAGGGCTGACTGAAATTTCGGAGCACCATTACTGTGCTGCAATCAACAAAATTATTGCCAAAGGCTTCTCTGTGACTCCACAGTCACATTTATTTAATTTATTCAAGCTGCCACCCAGCTCTAGAAACAGCAAGTGACAAGAAGCGTGGAGCAAAAGGAAAAACATTCTTTTTATTGGTGTCACCAGTCACATTACTGTATGTCTCAATCAAGCAGTTTTAAAAATGTCTGTGTTACAGAAGCAGGTTTTATTCCAGCAAGAGCCTCCCTCAGCCTTGCAGGGCTGTAACTGGCCTGAGCTATTCCCAAATAAGAAACTTGTGCACTCACTTCAGATCCGGCAGCGGCGCAGTTTATAAGGTTGTTGTGTGGGTTCGCTATCCAGAAGGTGGATACAGCACTGCAGGTCAGGAAAACAAAGAATAACATGAAAATGACACTTTGAGCACACACCAGAGTCACCCATCAACTCTCCCAGCACAGGAAGGGCTGATACCTCCTCAGATAAGGGGTCCTGCCTAGGGGACAAAAGGAATGTGTTTTTTCTTTCTCTTCTCATACCTTGTGTCCTCTGTGGTTTGACAGAGAGCATGGCCTTATCTTTTCAAACGCCAAGTATTAAATGAGGAATTTTGACTGCAATTCCAAGTCTGCTATGAAGCTGTCAGATGTCAATCATGTTTTATGATAAAGTAAATATGTTGTTGCACAAGTCACAGAAAAGAATTCTGCCCCCAAATAAGCCCTCAGGTTCATTAGAGACTCTTTTAATCAAGGGTCCCAGTGAATTACCTCTTAAGAGCTTTCCAAGTGTACCCTCACTACCTGCCTTTACCAAGACCTGCTGTGATTCATTAACTTTATTTGCTCCCACCCTCTTGAACATTTCTGTTGGAACAAAAGGACCTCATTTGTCTAATGCACATAAAAGACTCTTAATTGGAAGACTCCCTTCAAGGAGTAAAGATCAATCCATCACTGTCCATCCTGTGACACAGGGCATTCATTAACCAACTGCCATGGAACACACCCAGCATTTTCAGCCAGCACACTGGCCCCCTAAATTTGCTGGGTGAAATTCACCCTCTTGCAGGGGATGAACCTACAGAACCCTTATAGCTATTTAATCTTCTCATGATGGATTTCACAGGGGCTTTAGGCCAACTGATTCTGCTGACGAAGTTCCGTTTTTGTGAGTTTATCATCAAAACACAGTAAAATTTTTCTATTTTGGGCCCAGGGCTGTCCTAGATAAAAACCAAGTTTGGATTATTTACTGCATAGGCAAGGGCAAGGACAGTCTATTTCCACAGTGACCTGTCTTTCAGCCCAATCCTTTTCCTCAGAGCCGCGTGGATTGAGCAGGTTACTGTGTCATTGGGCACAGTCCTATTGTCTCAATTCCTGGCAGTGGCTCCCTGTCTGCCTCTTCCAAGCCAGTGGAGCCACAGTCAGTGCTCGTCCCCCATCCCTGTGCCTTGGCCACTGCCCCAGGGTCAGTGTGGAGCACTTGTGCACTTGCAGGCTGGGTGAGCCCTGTGCAAAACAAGCTGTTTTTCTGAACAGGTCTTGAATTTTTTTGTAAAGGAAGACATGGCAGATCAAAGTGCCATAACACCGTTCCATTAGAGAGTGCTTATTCATATAACAGTCTTCAAAATGACACGAAATATATCCCTCTGACTATTAAAAGAATTATCAGTGGAAAATGAGCACAATGGCTGATTAACCCTTATTTTATGAATGGAGTCATTAAGTGTATTTGATAAACAAACACAGATGTGAAAAAGAGCATTGCATGAATTCATCTCTTTCCCTTGCCAAAGTAAAAAGTTAAAAATATGTTTGTTTGGACAAAACCTTAGTTTGTTCTGAGGACAGAATGGATGATACGGATACAGTCTCTGCAGACTGAGAGCATTTCCAAGTAAAAGAAATCCCTTGAAGTATTTTAGCTGTTAGGCATCAATCAGCTTCTAACTGTCTCATTTTCAGAGGGGAAGTCTGGCTTCACAGACTTTCTCATTGACTTTTGGAGGGTCAGAAATTTAGGGGTTTTTTTTAGTGTAAATCTCTTCCCCCTCCAACTACAGCAGAATAAATAACTGAAGAAAATTCTGGACTACAGGCAGAAGTGTTCCTGTCTCTCAGTAGCTTCTATACAGCACCAACACTCTGTGGTCCACAAGATCTTCAATGTGAAAGACCTCACATTCTATTGCAGAGGGGTCTTGTTCACAACATGATCCATCATCAATTTTTAGCTCTTTAAATGCAAATTTGAAGTCCAGCTTTCAATGGAAAACACTCTGAAAGCAGCATGGTTCCAGAGATCAGCTCCAGACCACTTGCTGTGCCCCTGGATTCCAGCTGGATCTGCTCGCCTCGCTGCTAAACACACAGGGTTGGCTTTCAGATCTAGTACTTTCTCAAGAGGAGTTAGGGCATGGGGGAAGAAAAAGAAACCTAATTAGCTGCTTGACATACATCAAAATGCGTAGGTTCCCTAAACAGCCAGTAAATAGTCATGAAATCATATTTGCAGGTTGACCTTGATCTATGGGCAGAAAACCCACCGGAAAATCATGGAAAGAAAGGCTGGAGTAGTCTGCAGAGCCTCAGTGAGTCCATACCCTGCCTTTTGACAGGGCCAACTACAACTACATTTCTATTTGTGATGTACATTTCGTTAATCTGTGCTTTAAAATTACTGATAATGAATAATCCATGAATTCCCCCAAGAAAAATTTCTAATGCTTAACTTTGTGGCTGAGTTGATTGTGTTTCTTCTATATTTCACCTGACTTGCCCCTACAAGGCCACAAAGCTGCAAAAAAAATTTGCAAAAACCCTTCTTTTTGCAAACGTTTCTATAATTCTCATTTAAACCTCAGTTGGCAGATCCACAAGGACATTTAGAGGAAACAGTCTTGCAAAAAAAGGGAGATGAAAGGCATTTGGCATGTTTCAAGTTAAAGAGATTGTTTGTGGCAAATGCAAGTTTCTAGGAGTCCTCATGGAAACATTTTCATGAGCCCATGTGTAGAGATCCAAGACATGTATCCCATCTTTGTTCTTATATTGTCAAGCTCCAATTCTGTGCCAAACTGCATTTATTATATAATTGTGGTTTCACTTCAGAGTCTGGGCAGACTGTACCAAACAAGTGCATAATACCAATGCTATACCCTTAAAGAGTATCTCTTCTTCACAGATGATAAACTGTGAACCAATGTGAATCTTTTCAAAATCAGGTGCCATTTGAGGTGAGCACGAATGTCAGCACACAGTCCATTCTGAACTCAATAACTTTTTCCTGAATCAAGACTCCACATGACACACGGCATCACTGCTTACTTTGAAAGAAAGATTTTCAATACCTAAGGTAGGAACCATTTCGATGGACTTTATGCAAAAAATGAAAAGTACACCCTAGGTGTGTAGGAAACTGCTTTCCCAGCTTTGGCACATACAGCCCAGAGCCCTACAGGTGATTCCACAGTCACGTACACGTAATGCTATCTGCTATGGCCAAGTCCTGCCAAGAGAAGGAAGGCAGAAAGAGGAAGGCTCCCACTCACCTACAGTCCTGCCTGGGTTTAGGGATGTACCCTGGGTAAGCTCCCTCTGTGATCAGCTTGCACATCCTGCTGTCTCGGTCGGAGGGGAGCAGAGTGCTGGGTTTCACAAGCAGCCCAAGGCAGTGATCAAACGTGTTGCGCTCTTCAGGTCCATCCTCCGTGAAAAAGCAATGGCCCAGTGCATCATAACCCACCACATCCTTCACCTGCAAGCACAAAACAAAGGTCAGTGTTTGGGTTTCGTGGTTCAGCCACTGTGTAATTAGAACACACTTCATGGCAATGGCACGTGGGAGCCCCAGCGCCCTTTGGAGCTCAGGGTCTATAAGCAAAACCAAAAACAAAATCATTCGCTGCCCTTAAGAGCTTATAGTCTAAGCAATAACTCCAACACTTAATTAGAATTTGTCATCACCTAGGAAATGCTCATTCCATTCTTTTGTTGGCCTGTGAAATCAGAGACTTTCTTAGCATGAGGCTGGAAAAAACAGGGTGGGGGAGGACGTTAGATGTTCAAATCACATCTGGGCTCATTCATCTTCATGTGGAGTTACATGAGCAGCTACATAAAATGCAACTGAAAAATGCAGCTGAGCTGAAAAAATATTTTTTCAGGCTATCAGAGAGGCAGCAAGTTATTTTCCAGACAGGCTGGTTTGTTTTAGATTTGACCTGATCCTTTTCCCCAAGTTGTTGACAGAAGCTTTACTTGACCTTGAGACAAATCAGCTGGTGTTAATCAGTGCTGCTCTGGTTTTGGTTTGAATGTTGTGAACATTGGGACACCATTGGGTGGACAGAACAATACCCATCACACCACTGGAAGACCTGAGAAAATAATTTCAGGAGAAGACGTGTGAATTTGAAGCCAAAGGGTAGGACTGGGTGGGAAACAACAGCCCCTGGACACACAGTGACTGCCCAGCAAGTCAGATGTTAGCGGATATGTCTGGGATATGGAAAATTAATTTCAGGTCTCCACTGACCAGGTGAAGATCTGGATGTCCTAGGCTCTTTCCTTGCTGTTCCCAACTGCCATCACCCATCAATCACCCTGGACTTGGGAAACCTCTCTAGTGAAGGTTAACCTGCCACCAATGAGTTCCTCTAAAAGCTTCTGATGAAACAGCAATTGTCAAGGGGCAAAAGACAATACCAAACGGGATAGAAGACCTGTTCATCATGGTGTCATTGAGAGACCTGGGTGTACAAGTGCTTGAATTACTTTTGCAAACAGGCTTCAGACTCCGTTATCACCTTCATGCCTAAATCTCAAGGCAAGGAGCACCAATTTCAAATAAAATCCCAGGATTAGTGTTGAAATTATTACAAATACGTTTTCACATAAGAAAAAACATTTTTCTTGCCAAATCTTCTACCAGCCTACATCCACACAAACTTCTATTATGTATCAACCATGGTCCAGTGTAAATATTCAAATGTCTGAACAAGAGCCATCACAGTAAATTAAACACAGCTAAAATGACCTGCGAAGTGGTGCATTCCTTCAAACTACCTCACTGAAATTTACTGCTAACTTCCCTGATCTAAAAAAAAAGATAGATTTTGCAAGGTTTGGGTACCTTTATTAAGGTGTAAAACATATGTACTAAAGCATCCCCACTCAGAGGAATGAACTCTCTCAGCCTTGTAATGATAAAGGTTTACAGAGGAGAAGAACATTTCAAGAGAGTGAGCAATCTTCAGAAGAAGTTTTCTAATATTTAGAGAAAGTCTTTTAACTACAGAGATGTCAGAATTTCACAGAAACTGCCACCAAATCCTATTAGCTTTCTCTCACAGAAGATTAACCCTGAAAAGACACATAAAGTAATGGTGTTGTGACGTTTAGATGAGAGAAGCAGCTTCCCTAGAGAAATGTTAGCCCCTTTGGCCATTTATCTTTCCAGCCAGCACAGCAATGCCACAGGGCTGGGACATGAAAACCTGCAGAGCCCAGGCTTGGCTGGGGCAAAGCCCAGCTCTGTGCACCGGGTACCATCCCGGGGGAACAGTACGGGGGCAGAGGAGGGAACGGAGAGGGGGCCCTGCACTGGCAGAGGGGCTCAGGGCCAGCGAATGCCCACTGTCCTCCTAACTCATCCCTGAAAGCCCACAGAATGACATGAAGTTATCAACCAGGAATCTAGTCCCTTATGCATATTTCAACCCTCTCTTTGACTAATTATTTCCCCACATGTCATGCCTTGGTCAGCTCTGCCTTGGTTTCCTGGGCATGTTTCACTCACAAGCCCAGTACTGTAACGCTTGGAGAGCACTTTTCTAATGTGTTTTTTTTATTATTTGATTAAAACCTTGCTAATAGTCCATAATCTTACATCAACCATGAGTAATTCAGGGCCAGATAATGCTCTTCATGGCAAAACATTGCAGTGAAGTATAGCTGGGTTAGTAAAAGCAGATACCACTGAAGCTGCTTGATAGTTCAACAGCTTATTCCATGAAGTACAGCTCTCCCCTGGAACCTGCCAGACTATTTACTGACCGCCATTTAAATCCCTTCCCCAGTGCTGTTTCTATTTTAGCTTCCACACTGGGATCCAGCGGAGAGAGTAGGAATCAGAGCAAAGTTTCATCCCTGGGATTGCAGTGGTGCAACTCGGAGGGTTTTTTGCCAATATATGAAAAAAAAAAATTGGGGAATTATTGCATTTTAAAACTATAATTATGGTGGGAAAATAATTTCTACCGATTTGTTTCCAGCAGGACCCTCTGTGCCTTCCAGATAACATGGATTTGCAGACAAGTGCAGAATAGCCCATCTATGAAATGAGCTAAGATTGAGACAGGAAATTCCAGCAGACTGCACAGACCCACAGAAAAACATCTCTCCTCAGGAACAACTATATACTCTTTTCTCCTAGACTTTTCAGTATGAGTATCTCTAAGTGACAGCAAAGCAAGCAGGGAAGCCTGTACGTAAAATACCAACCTGCTTTATTGACACTTAAAACCAACTGATGCCCCTCTCCCATTTATTAAAGCATTTGCACAGGTGCTCTACCACACTCATGCAAGAGTGCACTCGGACATCAATAGTTTAATGTTAAGGATATCCTTAAGAACTGTGCTATGCTGAGGTTTAATGGTCCAGCCAGATTTTTTTTTTATGGCTATTTCCAAAGTGTGGTTTGTGCACATCATTAGGACAAATTCTCCCTCAGCAAAGAATGCTTTGGATCTGCCTGATCTCAGAGGGAATGAATGTTACCTGGGGAAAGACAGAGCTCATCTCTGTTTGCACAAATGATGTTCTTGCATGTAGAAACAAGTGGTGTTGCCCAAGTAAAAAGACAATAGGGAACTAGGAAATGTATAGAATAACTGATGTAATCATCAGAGACCCACATTTGTGTCTGTGAGTACATCTGGGGGAGAAGAAAGAGGAAAGGAAGGAAGTTAAGAGTCAGAAAGCAGAGGGGGAGATTGTGGTGGGATCACCTGATGAATCAAGCCATGGAGGTGCTGACTGCAGATGTCTATCTGAGCAATGAAACAACATCTAGGTGCTGCAAAGTTTGGAGCATGTTTTCTGTGACACAACTGACCAAACTTGATCGGATTGCTTTAGTTCACTGGGGCTTTCTTTTTAGCTGTCATCAATAATTATGAGGTTAAAAAAACCCCAAAACCAAACAAGTAAAGTATTATAAGTAGAGTTTGGTATTCACACATTTTATAAACTAAAATCAACAGGTATTAAGTTCTTGACTAACTAATGTCCTAAATTCTAAGATTTCTCTTGGGTGCCTTTTCATGGAGGCAAAGTATTGCCATTTAGGGAATTGTCGTTGTTGAATGGCAGCAAGAGAATTAAATTGCTTTCATCAGCTACATCAGCCTGTCCACATTTCATCATGCCATCTTGGCTGGAAAAGCCTGAGCACATGGATCCTATGTCATGGATCTCTCATTGCACAGCTGTCACCCAGACAAAGTAGAAGAGGCAAAGCTATTTCCAAAGGCTCTACACGAACCCTTCCATCTCACTGATAAGAAGAATGCCTGGCTCTGGGTATTTGATTTGGCAGGTATTAAGCACAAGGGAATGAAGATCTCACATTAGATCCAGAAGCAGTTTAGCTGGTCTGTGGTTCAGCAGCAGCTGTGCAACCTCTGTGCAGCCAGACGATGTGTTTATGGTGCCATTGGTGACAGCCCATCATGGTGTGACAAATGAGCCCCTCTCAGACCCCAAAATGCTGCCCCGCCACTCTGCATTTTAATTGTATCCTAAACCCATGTACTGGTGCCTTCAGATTGGGCAGATGCCATATAACCCTGAATGACTTATACCATTTATGCAGTACAATGTCTTTTCTTTTATGTTCACTTGGTAGGTTTTTAGGATCATGTTATAAACTTAGAAGGGCAGAGGTCAAACCCAAAACCTCAGATTCATAAATAGCAGATAAAAGCTGCTCTGCTTCTGGACCTGTAATTACAATGCCCTTTGTTCTACTTCTGTGCATTTTAATTATGCCTGTGACTCTCCCTCCCAACGCTGGCACTTTCAGAGGTATGAACACTCCTAGTGCACAATGACCATCAAGGTTACCACTGACAATGATATGTTTCCACTTAAAACTCTCTGTATAGGAGTAGGGCTCTTGATGGCACAAATTCTTCTCTTCAGGGCTCTGATACACTTTTTTCCTTTTGGAATACACTCTTGTTTCACTGAACAGCTGAGAGTCCTTTGCCTACGGAAATCCTGCAACTTTAAGATTTCCTTCTTGAAGAATATCTGACAGCTCTGCCCTTCAGAAACTTGCTCCCCAAGGGACTCTGTCAAACAGGCTCCTAAACAGGCCAAAGTCTGCCCTTCAAAAGTCCAAGGCAGCCATTCTGCTGGCCCCCTCCTTACTTCTCAAAGAATCAAAAACTCTGTAATTTTGTGTTCACTATGCCCAAAATGACCTCAAACCATCACATAACTCACAAGTCCTTTTCTGTTCACAAACAACAGGTTCAGCATCCTTACCCCAAAAACAAAGGCACTTCTACATCTGTAAAGAATCTGATGATGTTCTCAAGATCTCTGGTGTGCTGTAATTTGTCTGGTAAGCATCAGTCATTTTACAGATTGATCCTGAAGAATTTCTTGCTTTGGAGGGCAACTCTGGCAAATCAGAGCTCTGTGAGTGCTTAATGTTGTGACTGGCATTGCAAACCCAAACCTTTATTACAGGAAAGATGAGGCACATTTAAAGCTTCTGATTATCCTCTTTAAATAGCAAGTTCTGTGTCTATAGATAGATCCAACTACTCATTAGAGATGGGCTGGTCTGCAGACTTTTCTGCATACAGACAAATGTTCTACCCACTCGGAGTCACACACAGCCCCCAGTGCCACACTGGCAGGTTGAAATACTCCTGGTATACCCAGGGTGGGAAGAGTCAGCCATTGGCTCTAACAATGAAACACATCGTCCTGCAATAACTGAGCTGTGCTCATGTTATGAAGAAATTTTTTACTGGTGCCTTTATCTTCAAGGTAGACACTGGGAGTTCTTACCAGTAAACCATTGGATCCATGGACTGTGACGCAGCGGGAGAAGGTGTGGTGGATGGAGGTGTCCTTCACATACGTTGGAGGGTTGTAGCCTCCTTTCTCATCCACATCTCCAGCCATATGGAAATGAATTGGGTAATGGCCCATTGTCTGCTGGCCCATGTATTTCAGTTCTAGACCTTCAATATGGGTAGCCTTAAAATCAAGACCAATCTGGAGAAAAAAAGAATATCAGTCAAGAAACACAGCAGTCTACTGAGGGCAAGAGAGGGTATAGAGGCACAGGAAGGGTTGCACTGTACCTGCTAAAAATATTTATTGTGTGGAGGGAAGTGTATGGCTGCAGATTGAGGGAAAGAGAGTCATGGTGGCTAAGGAGACCATAGTTTTCTTTGATTCCCCTACAGGTGTGATGGCTACATTCAACTTCTTTTTAGAATGAAAAGGGTTTATATTCAATGTTTTCCACAAGTTTCAGCCAGCTGGGTTCAAATCGAACTTCCTGGACTGAGCACCACCAAAATCTGGGCTAAACTGAGACCAGGATGTGGAGACGGTATCTCAGGTGGGTGGATCACCAGCCTCATTGGCCAAGCAATGCCTGCAGGGGCAGGACATGCCAAAGGACAGGCAGCAGCAGGCAGGTGGATCTGCTGTACTGTGGGAAGAGTTTGTTTGCTCAATGGCTGACATGAGGAATTTTTCCCTTCCTGCATCCTGGGTTCCTTGGTATGTGAAAGTGTGGGTGGAAAGAGGAAAGTGCAAACAAAGGGCTCCAGCCCTACCTTGATGTGTCCCCCAAAGGTGTCGAAATCAAAGAAGGAGCATAACTTGCTGCTGTACTCATAGCACTGCTCCTCCATCTCGCCCATCACCACGACGTTGCGGCTCAGCAGCCCCACTTCTGCCCGCATGTCGACGCCGTCAATGACTTCCCCGATGTGGAGGTAGGTTGCTTTTCCTAAAGGAACAAGATCCAGTTTCAGGGTTATTCTGCCAATGCTGCTGGTTTCCCCTTGTGCTTCCTGTGGTGTGGTTGGCGTGAAAATGAAAGGAGTAATCAAGTCAGCAAAAAACTCTTGGCCAACACCTCAAAGGAGGGAAGGCTGGAACACAGGTGACACCCAAACCCCTGCTGAGATATTTGCAGAAGAGGAAGTGGGATTCTTGGTCTTAAGTTGCTTCATTTATCCAGGGAGTTAAACCAGTCTGTCAGGCAAAACACATTTCCTACCTTCAAAAGGGACTGCAATCATTTGAGATTTTTTGACTTTGGATTACAATCAGCTGTCTATGAACATCCAGTGCAAAAAAAACCTGATGATGTAGCTACTGAAAAGTCTCGAGCCCCAAGGTTAGCACAACATTTTCTATAGTAAGACACCAGGAGCAGCTCAGAGCCCACAGTACTACTCAGAGGTGAGGATCAGTCTGAACCTGGTAACACCATGGTTGTTATGCAAGCAAGGAAAGGACTGCGCAGAAAGCCTCGGGGAAATCGCAACCCCTCAACAAGTTTGTGGACTGTAAAACCTCCCATTGCTTGCCCTTCCAAACCTCCCCATTTTAGATCTACCCTCACATCTCCAACTCACTCCCAATGCTTCTTTCTGCCCCAGAGTAGTTGGATGGGATCTTCCATCTGCCCCATGCCACACCTCCCTTTGCCAAACCAAGTTACTCGTGACTTCCTTTACACACACACCCCTCCATGGAGGAGTTTTAAGCATGGAAAGCTTTCCCTGGCCTGACCAGAAAGGGGTGAAGTCCAGGCAGTGTAGATGTCTAGAAAGCAAAATATCTCTTTGCTGTAATTTCATTCAAACATATTCCTACTCCCTCCTTCCTTCCGCAGCTTTCTGCAGAGAAAAGCCAGTTGGGAAAAGCTTTGTCTCACTGACTACATTCTGTATTATTCCAGTAAAAATAAGTAATAAACTCTTTAAGTAAGCACTGAACTTTAAGGAATGCTACACTTGCATGTATTTAATTTCCATGGAATCACTCAAATCCTTAATTAGAAACAAATGGCAAGCCTGAAGTCTGGCTATTGCTGCAAAGCACTTTATGCTTAAGTAGAGGCGCCAAGTCAAGGGGAGGATTCTAAGCATTGAAATAGTACTGTTTTTAACCAAAATACGATGCTTTGACTGCATAACAAAGATAAGCGAACACCATTCACTGTCTCTTTTCCTACAGCTGGGAGAAGTTTGATGGTATTATTGGGATTTGGGAAGGGCAATTGCTCCACCTTGCTCCAAGACTGCTGTGTTGTGGGATGAGGTTCACACCACCATGTGCCTACTGCCTTGGCACCTCCACCTTCAAAATAATCTGATCACGTGGAAAAACACTCTCAGTTAACTAGAGGAGTGGTGATGGCCAAACAGGAAGATGCAGCTATTTGGCTGCAGTGGGAAGATGAAGCTCCTTCGAGCACCACACTCAGCCCAGGAATGGGGGGCTGCAGATGGGTTTGCACCTCATCTACTTTTGCAATTGGCTCCCTGGAAAGTCCTGGGTTTGCCCATGCCGATGTTGTGAGCCCCATCGGGTGCATGGCCTAAAAATTAGACTCGACCTGTCCAAAAAGCAGCTTTGCTTCCCTTATTCACATACATGAAAAAAGCCAGTGCAGTGAGTCCCCTCCACACGAGGACACTCCGTGCTGAACCCTTGAGTGGGTCTGTTAAGGAACACAGCTTCTCCTTACAAAACTGTTTTTAAGCTGTTATTTTTCAGTTTTCCCCAGAGCTGACCTTTCCTTGATTTACTGAAATGCAGGAAGAAGTTCACATAATCATAAGAATATCCTATTTGAAGCCACATCTCCAGGATTTGTGGCAGTGAAATTAGATAGGCAGTTTTGTTATTCTTGTGCTGAGCTCTAGAATAATAAATGTCATGCTTGCATGTATTTAATTTAATTTAACACCAGTCCAGACATGCAAAACAGGGTAAGCACTGACAAGAATGTTAAATACGGACTAACCAGTTTCTAAATATAACTTCTTGGGTGTATGTTTTTCACTTGGTGCTTTTGCTGACTTGACATGTTTGGAGATAAAGGGAATGATGGAAAGCAATCCCCTTCCACAATAAAAGCGGATTTTGAACAATAGCTTTTTTAATAGAGTTTTGAAAAACAAACCTCTCCTCAAGGCAGACAGAAATTCAAGCTCCCCACAGCAACGGGGCTGAAATGGTTTGTGGGAGCCAGAGCCTGGCACGGGAGCCCTCGAGTGCTGTGCATGCCTGCTGGGATCCAGCACTCCAACACTGGGCACTCCCCATGGGACCGGGAGCACCATGAGGTGCATTTACAGACACGTGGCACTGCCAGGGAGCTGCTGGGGCATGTTTAGTGATGGGAATATTAAAAAAAAACAAACACCAAAAGCCCCCAAAACCAATAAAGAGTCTGCTCTGTGGTGATTTCAGGGAGTTCACGCGTCAATGGGAACGTCTCACTCTGCAGGGCTACAAGTTGGAAGCTGGGCTGCTGCCCACGGCTGGCACCCAGAGCTTCCCAGAGGGCTGCCAGGATACCTGAGCCCCTGGGCACTCACCGTGGGCAAACCCAAGCCCGGGGTTTGCAAATGGGCACTGAAGTAAAAAGGCAACATTGTGCTTTGAAAGTGGGAGGAACGTGCCTGCAGCTTCAGCATCGAAGCTGATGCTGTGATTGCCCAACCACTACCAAGGCCAGAGCCACTGATTCACCACCTTCTCCTTTGGGCTCAGGCTTGCTGCATCCCTCATGGAGAGATATTGCCCTGCCAACAAGGGCTGTGTCATGCTATAATATAAGCCAAAGCTTTGCAGCGACACAGATTACATCTCCCTGCAATAGGCCTACTTGATGGACTAGGAAAAATACCCCGGGTTTGCTGCTGTGTGTATCATACCAGTGCCTCCAGTTAACACAGTGTGAATTCACAGGGAACAACCTCTCTAATATGTGGGCTTGTCTGGTGGAAGTCTTGATTCAGCAAAATATGAGCACATTTCCATGCTTTTTACTCAATTCGGTCACTATTGAAGTCACTAGTTGTTGGTAAAGACAAGGTAATTATTAAAAGAAAGTATACATTAAAATAAACATAGATAATCAAGGGCATGCTTATGTCAACAAAGCAATTAAGACAGAGTCTCTCCAAACCATACAAAACTCCAGGCAAACCTGCCATACCTGAACCCAGCCATAAAATCTGGGTCTCAGGCCTTATCAACCTGGGATGGGTGGAATTTTAAAACTATTTCAGCTTTTACAGACACGGAAGAGTGTTAGACAGATCTCTCCGAAAACCCGCCCAGGTACACGCAGGCATTCCTAAGTCCCTTGGCTTTAAACGACACAAGCTGCTAAATCTCCCTTTGAGAAGGGAAACAGGCACTTGAATGTCTGGGTTTGGTGCAGATAAAGTAAAGCTGAGATTCTCCTGGAATATTTTTTTTCTCTTAAGAGTCTTTTCCTTTGGGCTCTCTAAGGATAAGACCATGTGTCTCATGGTCTTTTAATGTTTCCTAAACATTTTTTTTGAGTGAAATGCTCAACATAATTTGACTGTTCAGCCCACATAATCCAGTGACAGTGAGTCCTTCAAGGCATCTTTGAAGTCAGTGCAACTCATTGCAGATGCCAGCCCAGATCTGACAAATGTATTGGTTTTGCCAAACGCTTGTCATCACTGGTGGTAATGCCCCTATTGCTTATATTTAACACCCAACAAATGTTCACAGGGCATCCTGTCAAATCCTCATTATTCTGAATGATCTGGATGGGGTTTGCTGTTGTGACCCTAAGCCACAGGCCTGTAAGGCAGCACAGCGTGGTTTGGGTGAGCTGACCAGCTCCTTGGGTCACACAGTACAACCTGATGTCCTAAGGAATAAATATTCCTCAAGTTCATAACTTTTACATGGAAAATTAAGTTTTCAGTAAATAGACAGCAGAAAGCATGAAACTTTATCAGGAGTTCAGAGCTAACTAAGCTTTCTTGGGACAGTTGCCTGCTGGGTAACTCATCCTATTACAGCCCTTCATCCCTTTTGTCCTTCAAAATCCTGCACAGTGTCCCACAAAGCTCAAAAACACACCCTCTGTTGTAGGAGTGTGAAGAGCCTTGAGTTCACATGAATATTAAGTGTATGTTTAAACCCTGTATTGGATCAAAGCCTTGGCAGCTGTTTGGTTTCAAGGCTAAAACGAGTGGACCTTCAGACTGTAGATGGACACAATATGAGGGTGGCTGTGGACTGAGGGCAGTGCAACTGCTCGTGCCGGATTTAACCGAGCACCGAGAGGTCTCTGCAAGGTGTGTTAGTGTTTTATCCCAGTGGCAGTGGCAGTGGCACTGTCCTTCCTAAGCCCACTCCTGTCCCACCTCACACGCTCTTTCTGCAGCAGCTGCTCAGCACTCTGCTGACACACTTCTGTGAACGTGAGGTTTTCCCACCCTGAACTTCCATATTTTTCCTCTCTTTATCCTGACATGTAAGTTCTTACAGCCGGGAGGAAGAGATGAAGCAGTTCTGGTGGACAAACTGTTCAAATACTTACTGAAATCAGGCCCAAACTCAACCCTTCTGAACCGCTGTGAGTACCTGAGTATTTTTCTGCCAACTCAGCTTTTAGGCAATGCTCCAAGGTAGAAGAAGGAGCTCTGCAAGGCTGTTAGAAAGGGACATTTCACAAGATTTCCTGCCCAGCCCTCAAGCACCAGGGTTGCATTAAAAAAAAAGGAGCTTTTGGCAAGTTCCAGCCAAAATGATGCCAACTTCTAAACAGAACACCCTAAATCTCTGAAAGTATCTGAACTTTGATAGTGGAGAAACTTCTCCCATCCTTACAGCACCAGATGAATGCTGACACAGTCTGTGAAGCTGTGAGACAACTATGCATTAGCATTTTGAATTCAAAGTTCTCTGCATGAACAAGATTACAATAAACTCCATATCTCCTTAGTATTTGCAACCCAATAAGGAGGATTTAGGAGATGTGTACTTGTAATCATAGCTTCACCAGCATGTGGGATAATTGGAGTAATTATGCCAGGCACAAATAGTTTTTTCATCCTTTATCAAGAGCATATAGGAGCACAAAAGAGCATTTCATCATTTCTGTTCCACGGTGAAACTTATCAGCATTAGTAGTAACTTCATACAGAGCAACCAAGATGCAGATAAGCCTTGTTTCCCAGGGAAACTAGACAAAATACTTGATCTTTCCTACTATCCAGTTCTATCATAATAACACAACCCTTCCTTCCTTCCTTCCTCCTCCCTCCCTCTGCCCTTCACTGTCGTCCCTCCCCAAACCTTGTGAAGTTGGGAGATCAAACAGTTTTAATCCGTTCCCACAGAGAAAATAATCTAGGCAAAAAAATGACAAGCAAAAAAAAAAAGTTAAACAAAGAAGGCAAGTGGAGAAAAAAGTTCCATTTGAGTGACCATTTGACCGGGAGCAGGACCTGCAGATCTGGGTCCTCATGCAAACCACACTTACCCACGGGAACCACAGTTTTGACATTAGTGCAGTTACTCCAATGAAGGAGTGCAAAAGATCAGATCCCTCATTTTCTACACTCAGATTTGCTGAATTCCACAGTTAGACAACTAAACCCTACTAAAACCTGATGGTAATTCAGTATTAACTCTCTTAAGCTGTTTTGAAAAGCTCTAATCAATCAATTTGTAGCAAGTAAAGAAAGTATGAGTTTCAGCAGGAAGCATCAAATATAAATAGGACATGAGCTAACTAATGAGTTTGACTTATTTGGCACAATATGCTAAACCATGTCTATTAAAACACTATTAAACTATGAGAGCATAAATTATATTAAACAGTGGTATGCGAAGTGGCTGCCACACCAAATTTGCTGTCCACAAAGCAGAGGTTTTCTGCCTTTTAAGAGACTCTTAAGTAGTTCAGATCTGACATAAAGGTTTCCTTTTTAAAAAAAATTAGAAAAGAAAAAAGTAAATATTAAAAGGGAAATAAACCATCACAGGTAGACATGGTTTTATCATTTGTCTTTCAAAGGACAGACTTTAGGAGTTCCCAGCAGCTAAACTAAACCCCTTAGGAAAGTTAAGCCATTCCACTTATTACAAATGGCAACCCTCTGAGACCCTGTGATATAAATGTGTGGAAGGCTTTACTCAGAGGGGGCAAAGCAGTCTTGCACGTCCATAGCAAAAGGAAGGCAGACATCACTGATGAACGTCTCCTGCACGCAACCACAAGCCTAACAGAGCCACACAAGGCCAGGGCTGCTGCTCACCTGTGCTAAGGCATGGGGCCACTACTGGTCCTTATTCTGGCTATTTGCATGTCATGGCACAGGGCAATGGCTGAAGTTACACCATGGCTGGGCACAGAGGCAGCTCAGGGACCTCTTGGCTCCTAAAGGCAGGGCACAGCCCAGCCCTGCCCAGGTCTTACTTCATCTAGACTGAACTTAGATTCAGGCAGATTATTTTATTTTCTAGTGTGAATGTGTTTTTGTTAAAAGAAAGTTGGATGTGATTTTTATAACTGGACTAGATTTTGCCTTGATTCATATAATCAGTGAAATCCCATTGACGTCAATGGAGTTGCCTGGATATAAGTAAGGGGAGACTTTGGCCCTGGTGTTCATGTTATTTGTGGTAATAAAAGGAATGTCCTAATTCTCCTAAAGAGTAATCGGAGACCAGGAGCACAATTACTTTAACAAGTGTTTCCACTGCTTCTTTACTTGAAATTCCCATGAACCTTTTTGTTGTTTTTAACCCACTATTCCTTTCCTTAAACTAACTTAGCTGTCCTTGTTGCAGAAGATAAATGTAACTACATGAATTTCACAGATCCATTAGATTACGGGAAGCCTAAGATTCCTATGCCATCTTTATTTTTACTGGCCATCTTCCAAGACCATCTTCATGCGACTTGTATCATAGTATACTGGGTCCAATAGCTGAAAAGTTGCTCAAGAAAAATATTCTACTTGGAAATGTGTCTTCTTTAAAAGCACTAGTCATTTTAAGTCATAAGACTGTGATACATTTGAACTGTGAATAACATTTTTCTTGGCTTGATGAACATCCCCAACAATTAATGGCTAAAGCCCTGTGGGAAGCAGTTGCAAAGGAAGTATATTTGCACCTTCCAGAAGAAGTTGCATCAGAGATAATGTTGGAGTGGTTCATTTCAGAGAACCGAATGAACTCCCTGGGGCATTGCTCCAAGTGCCCTCATGGTTTCTCAGAAAGACCTTACTGTAAATGGAGACAAAAACTCTGCCTAGAGCAACAGCCAGTGTGTAAGCACAAGATAATGTAACAAGCATGATTTACCACCAGGCGGATGCTGCCTTTGAAATACAGCCCCACCTATTGCAGACTTTTATGTTGTAAAATAACATTTACTTTTGTAAATTACAAAAGTAAAAAAGTCCTCATCTATTCAGAGAAGAGGTAGTTTGTGTGCTATTTCAATGATCTCCTTATCAGTGTGCCAAAACATGGTTCTAGAAGGGAAAGACCACCTCACAGACTCACATAGAGATGAAAATCCCTCACTCAGGATTTCACTCTTATGCTCAAACTGATAATAGTTTGTGCCTCATCACAGTTGTGCTGCTTAATTGGACTCAGTACCTGGAGGCCCCTTTATAATTGTGGGACTACAGTGTCTTTTCATCAAAAGCAATTTGTTCTGCATTTAAGCTTGTCACCTTTAAGAGAAAAGTGCTGTGGCTCTGCCAAGGCTCCTGCTCCTCCTGCTCAGACCAGCTCAGGCAGCACCCTGCCCACTCCATCTCCCCAGCGCTGTGGCTCAGGGCAACTCCCTGTCCACCAGGAACGTTTGGTTAATGCATCACTCCAAGCAATGCCATCCTGAGACACAGTAAACGAGACACAGTAGCTTCAGTAGTACAAAACAGTAATTCCAAAATGCAAGATTACAGTTCTTGTGAAATAAAACTCAGGAAAACAGCCAGCTGGACATTACTTCATAGCCTTAGAGTCTCTCAGAGTCTGCTCCTGCCCTAGATCACTCTTCACACCAGCTGTGATCATCTCCTGCTTTCTAGGAAGTGATATTTCAAATATAGTCATTGAAAATTTCAAATACATGACCTATCTCTGTCCCTCTTAAATAAATATACCCGCTAAGAGTGTGCTTGGGGACAAAAGATAGAGTCAGCTATGAAAAGGGAAGGCAGCAAGGAACAAGCATCAAGTTAGGTGGCTTTCAAGCATGAAAGGTGTTAGGAATCCAAAAAGCATCTAAGAACCAGACATCAAATTCTTTCAACTCTTTGCAGTTTTTTTGGAGTCACCTCAGTGCAAATGACAGAATTTGTGAACTGCACCACCAGCATGGTAAGAAGAAGAACCTCACCTGCAACCTTGACCTGGTTGGGTCTGCAGGTTCTGCACGGCAGTACTTGGAACTCTTCTGCCTGGTACATGGAGTAGTCAGTGCTTGCCACCACCAGCCTGTCCCCGGGTTTCCATGAGCTCACATCATCCACCAGATTCAGGACTGTGCTGTTCACATTGGTGTCGATGGTTACTGTGAGCTTTGGTTTCACTGAAAAGCCAGAATGATGGAGAATTCAGTTAATCTTATCAGAAAATGCTTGCTTCAATTTTTTTTTAATTTATTTTTTTTTTTTTACAAGCCTGGAATGCCACCAAAAATTATTATTTCCGTGTAGGGGGATAAAAAAGGTTAACTCTTCCAAACATGTTTTTTACTGGCTTTGGCTTGGAAAGCAAGAAAACAGGAAAGTATTTTCCTTTAGTTGCAGGCAGGTGGATTTTCCACTAACCCCAGGACTAAATTTAAATGTAGCTTTTAGTGGCTCATTTTCACCACACCCACTTAGGAGCAGCCCTTGTGGGCACTGCGTGCTGTTGTTTACAGCAGCCAAGTGGTCTTTAATGTAGTGACCGATTTTTCCAGCAAAACAAGAGTCTTCCGCCCTTCTTTTCCCACCAGCTGAGCACCAAAGAACCCCAATGACCTGTCTAATGACCAGGTTAGGGACAGCCGTGCTGGAATTAATAACTACAAAGTGACATGTTAATTTCAAAACCTGTTGTCTTCGCACATTCTGATTGACTAATCCTACCTCATCCCAAAATCCTTCTGCAAAAGACAAAGTAATTTACAGGAAGGAACATGCCAAGTATTTGCCATAGCCTTTCTGGGTTTTTGAGACACCACCCTGCTGCCTCCTTTAGTGCTCAGGAATTTTCCCTGAGATAAATCCTCGGCTGTTTTGTTACAGCCGAGACGAAGTTTTAGCTTGGAGAAATTACTCAAGTTGTTCTGACATGGAACAAGAGCCAGTCATCGGAAGACAGGATTTCTACTGTTCCTTGCTCTGGCTTTCAAGCACGGGGCACGTACCAGATGTGCCGCACAGGAACCGTACCCTGTAGTTCTGGCAGCCCTCGCCCGTCTGGTCCTTGCCGTGGCACACGAACCGGTAATCGTGGCCGCTCTTGTAGAAAACCTCTGTTGTTAAATTGGCTCCATCGAGCGTCACTGCCTGCAACGGGAATGGAAACAGAACACAGGTGCTACTGTGAGCTGAAGGGAGTTCACCGAAACACCTGTGCCACCAGAAGAGGCCTTTGCCTTGTTTTGGGTGATGCACAACTGTTGCATAACAAAACACTGTGACTGTGCTCTCCCGCTGGTGCTCACACGCAGCTCTTCCATCCAAAAGCTGCACACATCATTGCGAGGTGCTCGCCTTCCTCCTGTGTCTATATTGAGCCCTTGTGCTTTTTTGGGAGGAGTATTCTGAGCTTCACTAACATCTGCCCTGGATTTTCTCTTGCTGTTGGTTTGAGGGCAGATGGAAACATTGAACACGGATGCTTGCACCCAAATGAACTCATGGATTCATTGCTTCTGGCTAAGCTCTATCTGAACCCCGCACAAGAAAGGGGAAGGGGTCTTATTTCTTCAGTGCATGCATCAATCTCTCTAAAAAATACCCCAGAGCTGCTGCAATACCCATTGCTCCTAAAGGAACAAGGAGAGGTGGCTTTTTCTCGCAGACAGGTACCAGCCTGCAGAGCTGCATTAAGAAAAAGGGACATATCATGCCAACAAACATCGAGATATGTAACCTCTCCTGTATTGCTGCTGGGGCAACGTCACCCCGCAGGGTCCTGTTAAATTTCACAGTCTGTCTCTATAGCTTGCATTTCTCTAGACCCTTTCACAAAAGTGTGATGCCTTGCACTGGGCAGTCCAAATACCACGTGCACTTTAGCAAGACACCAGGAGATAAACCTTCTTTCAATGAAGGCTCTGACCCTGACTCTCTCACTCATGCAGACTTTCCTTATTAATGTGCACGCCCACTGCCGTGTATGGGATTAGCACCACCAGCTGCAGGAATGTGCCTCTGGCTGTGCCACACTTCTGTTATTATCATCACATCTTCAATTTTCCTGCATGTAGCAGAGCTGCAGCAGGCCAGCTGCTATAAATCAGCGTAACTTTATGAAAGCCATGAGCAGCACCAGATTACACTACCTGAGCATTTGCCCTAAGATCTGCAGGATAAACTGAAAAATGCCTCATTTTAATACACATGAGGGGGAGAAAAAGGTAACTAATTTCACAGAAAAGGGGAAAAAAGGCTTTTTTCTAGAACAGAAAACTATCTTTCTTGTTTCTCTTTTAACAGGCAGGCTAGAAGGGACTGTATCGTAACAAACATCTGACCCCTGTTTTGAACTAAGCTGTCACTTCCAATACATGTATATGGGAGCAAAAATGAATGTGGATTCGCTAAGACCTGGCAGAAAATTATAGGGCAGTTTTTTCCTTTCTGTTCAAGAGAGATTCGTTATAACATCTAGCCCTGGAAAATTTCACTCATACTGTCAGCATTCCCATTTACTTCAATAGCCACATTCTTGTGAGTAAGGACAACTCCACTGGTTCAGAGCATGTAGGAATCTGACGTTCAGCCTCACACAGATATGCAGGGGTTTAGTCTTTTTTTTTCTAGGCAAAGTTCTACTATAGTTGTTTCAGCAGGTAGACAGATAAAGCTCATGGTGAACATACTAAAAAAAAAAAAAAAATTCATGTTTTTTGCTGTGAGGCTTTTTTGTCATTATAGAGGATTTTGCAGTCTCAGAAAGGGTGTATGACTGCTCCTCAGCATGCTGGCCTGATGGCATAATTATAATGTTTACCTCCAAATAGAATTCAAATTTCTTACCACAGAGACTTCAAGAAGTGGCTGCAAGCTCACCAATATTTTTGACTGCTGCTACAGCTGGTAGTTTTACCATCTTGTTACATTTTGTGATCAATTTTTTAGGTAGTATCCATTTAGGACCATTTAAAAACTTTGACATTTTCATGTGCTTGCTCCTTTTAATCTTCCAGCAGGGAACCACATATTTCTTGATAGCATCTGTGCTGTCCATGACTCCATCTGTACTCCTTTTCATGCCAGAAGCCAGAATTTACTGAAAGGAGCTCATTTTGTCTCAGAACTATATGAGGCTGAATAGCAGATCCTGTTGGTTTATGCATTAGAGTGGTAAAATAATTGATGTCTTTTATTTAGCGACAAAAATTACTGACAAGCACAATTGTTTTGGGGTTCAGTGTCAGTACAAGGAGGACTTGACCCTCTAAAGTGAGCAGCATGTCTGCTTACCTGGATGTCAATGGGCTGCCTACAGATTTTATCAGGATGAGCAGCTTTGAAGTCAGACAGCTTCTCCATGTCCTTAGATCTCGCTTTATTAGGCTTCTCAAACCACTCTGTCCATTCTACATCTGGAGACAAGTGCAAACAAGAATAGTCATTTGAAAGTCAAGCTTAATGAGTGCAGCAAAAATGCATGAAGCATAAGGTGATCTCAGATATCATTCACAGGTTTCTTCACTGATGATCTGATTCCTGCCTCTTCCTGCCAGCCTGTCAGCCACTTTTAATGATGCCGTGAAGTGCAACCAGCCAAGGAAGAGCAGTTATTAAAAACTACATAATTTGGGTATGCAGTATGAGCATTATTAATAGATATGGCTTTTGTATCTGTGTCCTCCTTTGCTGCCTTTTCTGATCTTCAGCTCAAGTTGCAGCCAGTTACTGTACATTGTCTGAAACATGGACATGATGACTATGCAGGCAAAAGAAGTAAGAGGTTGTGTGTGATCTCTTAGATCATAGGAGATGGAATTTCATCCCCAGTGCGGTAAAGGAAAAAGGATCCCAGTTATTCAGAGAGTCCTGGAGACAATTGGGGCAAGAATCTGTGCATGTCCTTTACTTAGGTTAGTAGCAACGTAAATAGCAGCTTGCCAGTCCACTCTTCCCAAATGGAAAAGGGCTGCAACAAAAAGGATGATTCACTCTGTTTGTCAGCTGTCTACCACCGAGTTAAATAACCCTCAGACCTCTTACCTTGAACCCACTCACTCTTTGAAGAGACGTTAAAATGTTCTCCATTCTCAGCTTTGAATAGTTTGAATACTTTGGCCACAGCTGACCCTTTGTGACCTGCATAGGGAAAAAAAAAAAAAGGTAAAACCACTGAATACAATCTATAAAAGCCCAAACTGAAAAGGTAATGGTCTGTGTGCGTGCTTGAATATTTTAACTACATTATCCAAAATTAGCCCTGCACGACTTCCAGAAAAATTTACTGATTTTGGAATGAGTCTTCAGACACTTTTATAACTGCTTGGATAATCAGGAGGAAAAATCTGCAAAATATCAAGAGAGGATAAAACCCCCAACTATTTGTAATATATTGCTATTTTTATTTGATGTAGCAAGCCATGTTGTTAAAGTCATGAGAAAACAGGCACAGAAGTGTTCAGCTTGCAAGAAAATGGTTTTACAGAAGGATCTGAAGCTACAAATTCAGGATACGTAGATTAAATTTTCAGCTGGTGTGAACTGGATCTGTGCCACAGCCTTGTGTCCAAGAGAGGCAGTGTCTGAGCTCAACAAAGCTACATAGATTTACACTGGTGCAGGATTTCACCTCTTATCTCAGGGTTTGGATAACCTAAACTGTCCCCACTCAGCTGCCTCAGCTGCATTAGTGGAAAGAAGCAATACATATAGAAAGCATTCAATTAAATATGTCAAACCATCAATTGCTCAAAGCTTCAGTGGCAAGTGAAAACACCATCAACCAAATCAATCTCAACCATAACTCCAGTAAGTTCCAGAGACCAGGTCAAAGCCAGCATTTTGTGCATTAAATACCTTGATATTCAATGTGGTCCTCAACAGAAGAGGAAGGATTTCCTTTAATGGTAATAAAACTCCATGGGTGCCTGGAACATGAAAATGAGAAATGATCAAGTTATGTCAAGTATGAGATGCATATTTTTTATAGCCCAACGTTCTTACATTTCTCAGGGGCACCACATTCAAAACAGTCTGATTAGTGTCACAGGCAGCTTAGTTAAAATTAAAAATACCTTAACACTTTATATTTCTTCAGTAAATATATCAAAGGAGAAGGACATTTGAAGACAAATCCCCACTTAAAACACTCCTGTTACCAGTGTGGTTTTTTTTTAAAATGAGTGTTTAAAGCACCTTGTGTGTGACAGACCAAGGGACACTGGCAACATCTTGGGGAGCCTGAAAATAAGTCTTCTGTGTGTGTGTGTGTGTGTGTGTGTGCGCGTGTGCATATACACTAAAGAATAGGAAAAGAAACCACTTCTGCTTAAATAAATTTAGCTCGTGCTGAAACCTTGTATATCACAATTGCCCATGGAATGGACCCATGAGAATTTGTAATAGACAGACTGGCTGGCAAAGGACAACAAAAAAATACTTAAATAGTCTCTGCATATCTAGTTTCCTTATTTTGAACACTGAAGAGGGATGAAGGTTTGTGACTCTGAATTGTCTATTCACATCTGATCCCATGTCAGAAGTCAGTTCATTACCACCTGATGGTTATTGATTGAGCAGGTTCAATAACTATCAGCCACACTGGAGAATGTCCATGTGGATGCGAAAGCAAAGGAGACAGGGGATAAAGTGTCTCCCAGCCTTGGAGATGAACCCAATTAGTAGGAGTCAGGAGGTTTTTTATCTTCAAAATAGAAGTAGTTCAAGCGTATCTGCTCTTCATGACTTAGAGAATAAAAAATATGCTTTTAGGGTGGTAGGGAGACTGTCCTGAATTTAGCAAATCTCCCATAGATTAGATCATTAGATCTATAGTTTTAAATATCCGGTCATTTCAATTGCATCAAGATTTACCCTTGAGTCTTGCAGGTCCCCTTATGTGGTATAAGAGAAGTTCTAAACAACTCCAGGGCTCCAGAAGGAAACACACACAGACTTTGACAGAGGAGCACTAAAACACGAGCAGGAATGGACACCGCCGTGAGCTGGGGCTTTCTGGGGCTCACAGCCCTGGGGGCAGCAGGAGCAGGTTCTGGGTGGGCGCTGGTGCTCCCCATGCCCTGCCACGGCCCCTTCATGTGCTGGACGCGGCCGCGCAGGGAGAGGCAGTGCCAGCAGCGTGTCCTCGGCCCCAGCACAGCCCAGGCTCCCTGGGAGCTGCCAGCACCACTGCCTCGGGAGCCTGCCAGAGAGCCAGATGATCCTGCTGGAAAACTCGCCTGTTGCCAATTGCTGAAGGCACTGACGGGCTGTGATCTCCATCCAGGGAGAGAGTGGGATGGGGGCAGGAAGGACACTTTATCACTCAGCAGTCAAGAGAGATTCTTTTTTTTTTCTTTTTCTTTTTTTGTCGTTATTTGTCGTTGTTATTATTAATATTTTGGTGCCTTGAATTTGAAACAAATGACAAAAAAAAGTATGATGCCTCAAAAATAATCTCGAGAATAAAAGCTGTTTAGTTCTGCAACTTGAGGTTTGGCCCCGTTTCATGTGTTAAAATACTTGTTTCTCCCAGTTATTTTACCACTAAAAATAGTTTTAAAGTCATTCAACCCTGACACATAAGGACACATGCAATCTGTTTGGGCTATATGAAATGAAGCGACCAGCAGCTCCAGAGCCAAGCTGGTGATACTTGAGTGGGATTCCAAAGAGAACAACTATGTCATCAGATGCAAAAAGGCTTTCTCTTCATTTATTAGTAGAAGGAGAAGGGAGGGAGAAAAAAGCTTACACTGAAAGAGTAAACACATTTTTCAGAAGGACAACAATAGAAGAGGAATGCAAGATTTTCCTTTAATTCCTGGTGTTCTGGACTCAGCAAGTAGGCAACTGAAAGAGATGCCAGGAGCACAGAAACGTTTCTGGATAAATCAACATTACAAACTGTTTGAATATGGAGCAACTGGAGGTAGACAGGAATTTGTCCATATGACCCCCACCAACACCCCAACCAGAAAACAACACAATATACGATATGGCTGAATAGCCTGACTCAAGTGGCACCTCACAAAACGTGAAACAGAAATTTCCTACCCTGGGGCTTACACTGTTATTGTCAGAGGGATGCCCATGGCCAGCCCCAGCCATTGGCAAGGAGCTGAGAAGATCTGACACCAGGATTCAGCAGGACCAGCCAGCAAAGCCCAGTGCTGGGCAGGGAGTGGTGACAGGCATGAAAGAAAGAAAAATCCATCTGCTCTCCTCAGCCAGAGCCTGCTTTGGCCATAGAAGTTAAAGTATGTACATGTGTGTGTCATTTTCCCATTCTGAACGTTTTTTTCTAAGATACTTCAAAAAATTTCAGGAAGTCGGGTATATGCATCATTATTCATAGTTATAGATGTGTCTGAAATGTAAACCAGTACATCCAAATCTTGTTAAACTGAAGTAGAAGTTCAATTTGCTCAAGGAGAAAAGCTTGGATACACCTGACAAAGCTGCCTGAATACACCTGACAAAGCTGCCTGGATACACCTGACTGTGCAATGCAACAGCCTCTCTAAGTCTGGTCCCAGCTTTATGGGAGTTGCTGAACTTAAACTCTGAGAACACTCCAGTATTTTAAATAATACCCTGGATATTTTTCTGCACACCAGTATGGTGGTGGAGGACAGTACTGACCAACTACGACCTCATTATTGTACCCACAATGTCTCTATGATTTATAGAACGGAATATTGTGGCATTTCTGATAACAGCATGGCAAGAATTAGCTTTTTGACTGCAAACAATAAAAATGCTCAAAGTCACACTTCCATGGATAAATTTCTATGGTATTTCCATTATAAGCATTGATAGCAAAGTGGTGAGAAACATTAAAACACCACAGCAGCCTGAAAACATCAAGTGCCATTTACATTTATAAACATATGCAAAACCCATTAAGTTCTTCATGTTGCACAATTGGGGGGGAAAAAGTATGATGTGCAAAAAGCATTTTCTTTTTCCCTAATTCCAGTGTTTGGAAAAAAACCCCAGCAGGCTACTTGGCTTTAATATGGGGTCTTGATATTTTAGGGCAAGAATTGCACTGATGGAGATTGCCTGATTTTGGGAACCATTTCTGCAGCCTTGATGGATTCTTTGAAATGTGTTGTCTGGTGCACAGGAATCCCTGTAACATTTGAGACAACCTTTTCATCAACCACCCCAAATCCTACTCCGTCTGTGTGTGCCCAGCTGACACATGTCTGATTCCACAGACTGCTGTATTGAATCACTTCTCCCTACAAGGCAGAGTTTGTGTGTGTGTGTGTGTGTGTGTGTGTGTGTGTTTGTGTGTGTGTGTGTGTGTGTGTTCTGCAGTCACCCTCTTAGTGCCTCATAAAAAAAAAAAAGGCCTACATAAATTCAGATAAACATAAAAAATATAATGGCTGCAGTTGGGTAAATAGCAAGTATTCTCAACAGTGTGTGTGCCAACACAGACACTGTTTTGGCCACAGAAGTATTTACAGTCCACAGCATAAATCCATGCCTGATAAATTTCTGTGCTGCACTAGTCCCCAGATCTGTATTGGACAAGCTGAAGAATGTGCTATATGCATGTCTATATGTATTTAGCCAGGGCTACACAGCAATTATTCTACCCTCCTTAATGTTAAGTCCATCTAATCCACTCTGTGTATATAAATGTGCTTAAATCTTTGGGGGATGGCTTGAAAATAAATTGGAATACGCAACTTGTGGGAACAATATCTTGAAAAACATCATTTTTAATGTGAATCATATGCTATTCCTCAATCTGCTAGTAAAAATACCCAATATAGACACTGACAGCATCTGAAACTATCTAATTAACTGCTAAAACTTCAGCTTGAGAAGCTCCCCGCTTTCTTTTTTTTCTTTCTTTTTTTTTTTTTTTTCTTCCCCTGTGAAAGAACTTTGTGCCTTTGAGAGAGTGGAACTATTTGGACATCTCAGGAAAATAATAAAGCCTCTGTGCTGGAAGAACTGGCAGGACTGGCACATACCTAAACCCAAGGTGGAGGAAATGCCTGCTGCCCAGTTTGGTCATTGCTTTCCTGGCCAAGTCATCCAAGTTTCTGGATCCTTCATCGTTCACTGCAACCGACAGGATCATGCCATTCGCAACTCTGCCCAAATACTGGGCAAGACGGACACTTTCCTCTTTTGCTCTGTAGGTATCAAACCTGATGGGATAAAAACACCCATAAACATTTACTTCAGTGATCACCACAGCTTTAGGTACTGAAAGGCAAGTGCTATAAAGAAATTACTCTTTTATATTGTTTACAGTAATGGTATTAAACTATTACAAAAGCCCTTTTCTAACAGTGTGTACGAGGGGTTTCTGTCGAGCCAAGGTGATTAAATTCTAGTTGACAGACAAGCAAGGTAGTAACAATACTCGCTCTGTGGCTTTGGAGATTACTGGTCTAGAAAGAATTACATAGACATGCAGTAACACTCATTTGAACAAGATGCTAAAATGTGTGTTTCTGACCTTGCTAAGGTGCTGTCCCCAACCCATCCCCAGAGATCCGCACGTCCAGACAGTGAAAAAGTCACTCACCGATCTGAATGGACAACTGCCCCTGTCTTTGGGTCAATAACATGGACAATGACACCCCGATGGCCCCAGCTCCTCTCAAAGTAGTATCCACCTTCTTCCATGCCACCAGGATGAAGAGTCTTGTTTAAGAAAGTCCAGGACAGCTTTTTCTTTCCATGGATCTCGAGAGTGCCACCTTTACTTACTCCAAGGTATTTCTGCCCAAAGTAAGGGTTTGGCTGGCTGCCGTCATCCGCTCTGCAGCAGGAAGGGAGGAAAGGGACCAAGTTTGGGGTTGTATCTGACAGTCAAGGAACCTCTCTCCTTGTGCTCCTATGGCCCAAGGAGAGAAGTGCCTTGATTTGCAGTGCATTCCTTTCAGCTACTCCAAGAATCAGCAACTGCTCACGTTGCACAGAAAATAAATTATTTTAAATAATACTAGCAACTACTGGAGACCTACAGCAGTCTGGAACACAGTTTATACATGCTATATTCATTATATCCAGGTCAGCGGAGGCCTGGAGCCCAGACTGGAAAATCAGCTTGACTGGTGGGAAGGTGGCATGCTGATTCTCTGGCATGACCAAACACCCCAGTGTTTATACCACAGTAGAAGAGAAAAAAAAAACCAAACAAACCTGTATCGATTTTTATGGGCCATTTAAATTGTCTAAGAAGTTACTGAACTTTTCACAGAGCACTGATACCCAAGAAAATGTAATTTTAAGGAATATTTTTTGTTTCTTGATGTGGAAGACAGTTCCTAGAAAGTTCAAAGATGGCATTTTGTCACACATACATACCGCCCGTACAAGATGAGAGCCACATTGCTTTGGTAAGGGCACAGCTCACTGCCAATGTGTAACTCCCCATCATTTTCAATGAGTATGTGCCTGGTACGCAGAGTGATGGGCTGCACATCATCTTTGATGACCAGTTTTCCTAAATAGAAAAGGTTATCACATTTGCTTTATCACACAGCAGCTCATCAGAGGTTGCAGTATCATTGTCCTAAACCCAGCGCTGGGCTCTCATCTCAATTTTTGAAAAATTCTGCCCATCCACCCCCCAAACAGCTCTAAATAGAAATCCTGAAAACATCACATGGTTTTTACTCAATCCAGTTCTTGAAGAATGCAATTAAGATTTGCATGGAAGAGAACTTGTTCAAAACAGACAGAAATTCAGAGTTAAGACAAATAACAGCTATTAATGCCAGCCACACTGACTCTGTCCTTGGAGACAGAGGCACATAAGCATCTGCCCCGTCCTGAGGCCCTGAGAACACAACTGCTGCAGTGTGATGTTATCGGGCCAGTGACTTCATAAACAAATGCTTTTGAAGCAAGTTTTAGAAGTGGAACTGATCATTACACTGAGCTACTTTGGAGAATTCTCCAGAAAGGACCAAAAATAGGGCAGTTGTAATGGCTGAAGAGTCCCAGCATCGCAGCTGGCACCCAGCCTGGCACTGAGGGAAAGCTGTGCTTGCCCAGTAGCCACCCACTCGTCAGCAGGAAGCAGAAAGCTCTCCCAGCATGATACAGAGTCATGTAAAAAGCCACAGTGGAAAGCAGACTCCACCCAGCCCTGCCAGCAGCACGTTTTACCTCCGTCAGTGATGTGGATAGAGTGGACAGTGGCAGAAGAAGAGAGAAGGAGCTTCCTGCCGTTGCGGATTTCGACGAGGTTCTCTTCATTGTGACCTGGATTCCAGATTTCTAGCTCAGGATCTTTATCAGGACACGTGACAGCTGCTTCTGCTGGGTGGAGATGGAGAGAGAAGACAATGACCATTTGTTTGGTGTGAGACAGAAAGCTCCATATCTGGGCACCTTTACAGTGCCATTGCCATTGCTGACTCTCTGGAACACAGCAATATCTCAGTGCAGCAGAGTACATGTGGGTCATGGCCAAAAGAAAACAAACAGCAGCTTAAGCTGTAGGGTTTTCTGTTTTCTGGAAGCATGGAAAATCCCAATGCAAAGGAGCCTTGCGAGGGATTGGGTTTCTAGAAAACTACTGAAAAGAGGCTATAACTGAGCCCTTCCTGCAGTGACATTCAGTTCATAACATCCTGACACAAAGCCCTTCACAAGCCCAGGGAAGGTGTTGGTGAAAGAAAAAAACACCTACTACCTTTAAATATGTCCCCAAAGTACCTGCTTTATTTAATGTAAAGGTGTTAAAATATGTTTGCATTCTGTATTTTCACTGGAGCTGGAAAGTAAAAGAGATCAAACTAACATGAAAACACCGAGGAATCATCAGTACATCTGGTAACAGGGAGCAGCAGGAATCTCACCAGAGAGCATGTATGGCTTGGTGAGCTTTTCCAGGCAGAAGCAATAAGGATTCATTCACTTTGAGGTCGCACATCACCAGTCTCCACACACAAAGTTCATGACAGGCTGCCATGACATGTTAGTCTGAACAGCTCTCATACCGAATCCGAGAGTCTCATGTTGCAAGCATTTACCTAAGAGAAACTATTCCCCTGATACAACCTCAGTCAATATGAGAGCCTCTAATCAACAAAACTGTGATGACTGTCACGTGTGATGCATGTTTTCTGAGGGCAGAACCTTTCCTAACCCTAGGAAGCTGAGAAGTTTGAACAACGAGCCCTCTGCCTTCAGAAGTGGCTGGGAGTTCTCACCAGCTTTCAAATTTTTATCCTTTAAAACAAAAACACCGTAGAGGAAACTACAGGGTTGACAAACCAGTGGACAGTAGACGTGGGATGAACACCTTGACCTCTGCAGGGTTATGTCTCTGGCACTCAGTATAGTGCATTTGGGTGGGTTTTGCCCCACAGACACTACTGCGTCCAGTTATTGGAAAGGACAGTGATGTGAATCCACGCAAGGAAACATTGCCTGGTGCTGGTGTAGTTGACAGCCAGCTATTTTGTGCTGCCACTGTGAAACGTGAAGGACATCTCTAATTCCACCGCAACAGGAACAAAATCTGTCTATCTGCATTCAGTTTCCTCTCACATTCCTCCACCAGCTTCATGTTTAAGAAAACAATAGCATTGGACCAGCCATGGCCTTAATATCTCCAGAGCGCCATTAAATACCATCTATTAAAGGTAAGCAAGGGACGTTTCATGTGGGCTACAAATGCCTTGGCTCTCTGCAAACTTTTTCCACAAACATTAAGTAATCAAATCAGAGAGGGCCAATAATCTACCAGGTAGCAAGTCAGATACTGATAAACATCCAGGAACTGATTTCGATACCACTTGTGCCAGCTGGAAGTGTATCAGTAATGCCAGAGGCACTTTCACCAATTTATAGTAATTGAGAAAAATAAGAAGGTGTTTCTGGGTTCCTAGCAGCAGACACATAGAATTAACAAAAGTTAGAAAAGATAAATATTTCAGACAGGAAACAGGGCTTGCATTGCAAATAGATGTTCAACTATTACTGTAATACACACTGACAACAAAATAAAAAAAAACCACAACAAAACAAACAAACCAAAAATAACTACCAAGCTGTTTTTTCCACCAGAAGAATCAGTTCTAATGTAGAGGTATAATTTACCAACTAGATGAAGTGGAGAGGACAAAAACTTGTTCATTTTCCTGTTTACTGATTATGTTAGTGTCTAAAGAGCTTCCTGCAATCTCAAAAGACGCCTTGAGACCCAAAATTCATTATTTTGAAACAGAGAGGGACAGTGAAGCCTAAGGGGAAATCAAGAGGAATTTATGCTGATGTTTGGGATAACAATCAGCAAAAGTCAACACAAGCCCAAACAAAGGACCCAAATTCCCAATTTCATTAACCAATTTGTACCAGGAGGTGTGCACATCGCCCGCATCTGCTGCGCCAAGGGCACCGTCAGGCTGAGCATCTTCTGCCAGCTGGTCCAGCTACCCTGACAGCTTGATTATTGCTGTCATTGTCATTTTAAAAATGAGAGTGCAAATTCTACCCAACACCAGGAAATAACTGAATGTTTGCTTCTTGACCAAAAGGGCCTGAGCATGACAATGAAAGGTTTCTTCATGCAGCTGCCGTGTTTAGGGAAAGACATATGGTCTCTTTGGTTTAAACAGATACAAACCTCCAAATTAGCTGTATAGAGAATATGTAAATCAAGCTCCCCTTTTCCCCTTCCCCTAAACTGCTTTGTAACAGGACTACTTGGATGAGACAAACCCCAAGGGACGGGGGGTTTGGGCAATGCAGCAAAATGTTCGCCTTCACCTCCCTCAGCCACAGCTATTAGGATTGAGGTTTATTTTGTTATTTCTCTGTGGCAGTTTGTCGGGTTTGGTTTAGGAATGTGTGGCAAGGTCTGAGGGATTGCTGAGGGTACTTTCACCTGCTCGGAAATTTCAGTCTTTGCCACCCCAGCAAACTGGAAATACTGGCACATCAGAAAACTGCTTTCCTCCTGAGTTTTCTCACTCTGTCCTTGACGCTTCTTACACAAAGAAAAGCAAGAAGCTGCTCAATCCAAACCTGTTAAAAATAGCATTACAAACCATGCCCTTTCCCCCCATGGCAACAAAACTTACCTGTGCTTACCGAAGAGACTACAAAGAGAAAATAAATGAAATTTCCAGCCAGGTACTTGGAGGTGGGCAGAGCCATCGTTCAGGATTTTTAGTTCTCTGGATGGATACCTGTGAAAAAGAGAATATCAAGGAATGTCACTTTTTATTTATTTTGTTTTCCAGCTCATTCACTGCACAAAATAATAAAAGAGAGGGCTATATCCAGCGTTCTGCCAGATCATATCCACCCCCATTCAGCTCGACGGCTGAGAACACCTTTGCACTGCTTGGGGACCAGGCTGAGCAGAGCGAGAGGCCACGGGCAGCTCCTCACCCTTTGTTTGGTTTAGGATAAACCCACTCGGGAATCCAAATAGACACTCAGAAAGCAGCCACCAGCTGTAACCAAAAACGCCTTAGGAATGTCGTATAAACACATCCAGTGTCAGGACTCTCTAGGGCTGCGTGTTCACATGTGCTAAAAAGTAATGAAACACAACAGAGAAGGCGTTTGCAGAGTGACAAATTTTTGCTCAGTAACCTTTCGGTGCCACCTCTCTCTCCCTGAATTACCCTCACATTCTTAGCGAAGGTGTTTTGCGTGCCCCCAAGATAAACGGTGCTCACACTTCCAACCTGAACCCTGCAGTTTCTTAGATTTCAGATCTAAGAAAATATTGTCCATCTAGTGTGCCAGCTCAGAATTTTCTTGCAAAACCAAAAGCCGCTTTTGAAACCAGTCTACCTAATGTTGGTTTTGTTTCTTCTGTAGCCAACCCCAGCAAAAACAAACAAGCAGTGTCATGAAAGTCAAAGTTAGAATTAATGTGATTCTCTCTGGTCTCCAGTGATTGATTCTGCAGCTCTGCCCCAGGCTCATGCCAATTTATTGACATGTGTATTCACAGGGAGGCAAGGACATCCACTTCTGTATTCATAAGGCACTGTTTAAAATTCACATGTAGTCCTTGGAGCCCTTCAGTTTTATCATACAAGCCAGTGTCTGAGGAATATTAAAGACATTTATTTGTAGCTGTCATGTCACATCCCACTGATGAAACAGGATGAAGGTATGCATCACACCACTCAGTTTGACGCAAAAACAAGCATTGAAAAAAGTATCCAGGGTGCCCCAATTTCCTTAGGGCAAAAAACACACGTTATTTTAAATATCACTTGTTAATATGAGCTAAACAAAAACACAGCGAGAAAAAGAAATGGAAGACGCCAGAATTTAGTTGAGCAAATTTTGCAGTATATATATGCAAAATACTTTTCCTAGAAGTGATACAGCTCAAAGAACAACGATGGACTCAAACCACGTGATAAAATGATTATATTAAAAATAGCCTTAGAACCAGATTTTACAGGAAATATTTCACAGGGAATTGTTTGTTTGCTTTGTTATGGTGTATCTGACAGCCCTGAGCTCTGGAAACAGCATAGACTCAGGGTTTGGTACAGTCTATCAGGTGCTGAAATGCTGTTACAGAGCAGTAGAAGAGAGGAATGCACTTAGCAACGCTATAACTTGGAATGATATACATTATCAGAGAGCAATGCTGTCGCCATGGAATTTGTGCCAGAACCAGGCTGCACGTGTCTGACATTTTAACAGCATTAACCATCAACATCTGATAAGCCGGAGCCCTTTTAAGGAAACATTATTAGAGGTACGCCCAAAGTACAGCAGTCACCATTAAAATGTCAGGATTTATTAGCGGTTATTACACAGCCTGATCTGCAAACCCAATCACTAGGTTCTGCTTTAACGGCAGAGGAAGAACTAAACAAGAGGTAATGCCACAGGACGGCCATTGCAGATAAACAGTGTTTCTTAGAGCGTGGACACAGCTCTAAGTGCTGCATAAAGCCACATTTCAACTGGTGATGTTTTGGTCATAAAATACATTCAGATGGAATTGGAGTTCACAGGAGTAAAAAGAAGGGAATGGCTTTTTGACAGTGATGGGCATGCATTTGTTTTCCTGGTGCTTTGTAGGTAGGAAACAAAATTCTTTGTTCTGGCCCATTACAAACTCAGAGAAGTACCTCTGCTCTGCCCAGCTCGTGACCTTGTTTCTGCCACAAACCCGTGGCAAAGTGGTAGGAAACTAATTCAAGAAATTTCCCAGCCTTTGCTTGCTTTAGAGCCAAGAGCTGCACAGTACTCACCATCAGGTCGTGCAAAATGGCTCCTGGTTTTACATTCCCGGGGGCTCACCAGGGACGGCTCCCCTGATTGCATCCATCTTCATCAGCAGAGATCAAAACAAGCAATCAGACACTGGAAAGACATGTCATTTTCGGAGGCGTCAGCTCTGTGCCAAGGCTCCGATGTTTTCGCAGTGTCTGATCTGCCACAGTCCAGAGAATATCCTGCTTATTTTGTGACTGAGGTAGGGTGTTTGATTCGGCTCGCGCCGAGCCCAAGTTCATTGCAGTGTTAGTATTAACTGGCACATGGGTTGGAAAGGCTGAGAGCCAAGAGGACCAGGAGGATCCGACTCCTCTGATTCAGCTCTGACTAACACACGGCCGGAAAAGTGCTGCTCGGAGGATAATCTCAGGAATTTTCCTTCCAAAACCTCTCCGTTGAGCGTGTTTCCCAAACACCAGGCGCTCGCAGCGACACGTTGGATTTCACTGTTGAGCACCAGAGGAGGAAGAGACATTGACCCTTCTCATGGCAGCCTCCTGCCAGCCAGCCCTGCCCGAGCCCAGCGCTCGGAGCCACGCGGGGATGCAGCAACACGCTACAGCTCCCTTGAACGGGCGCCACGGGGCTGCCTCCAGCGCTGATGTAACCGCCCGTGCCAACAAACCTCCCTGCAGATTCGGGCATTCTGAGAGCACGAGGGCCATGCAAGTGTCCGCCTGAGCTTATCATCTCCAGCGTTTCTCAAATACCATCTGGGACTTCTCTCTTGGGTGAGAAAAGCTTTTATATCTAGCCATTAAAAGCTGCCTGGCAATGGCAAGTGGGACTTATATCCCTGGATCTGGCAAGGGAGGCTCTCTGAAATGATTCCCAGCTGCTTAATCTTTCCAAAAAGTGAACAATAGCAGCAGACAATGCTAAAAGTAGATGCAGGAAACCATTAGTCCTCAGCTGGCTGCTACTGCAGGTGTCAGCAGCGATACTGTACTAGAAAGCACACTGCAGAGAGGAAGCCCTATCCACTGCCCTCCCTGTGGTTTCAGGGCCAGAGGCAACGCACAGCAGACAATACCGAGAGCAAAACAGTGAAGAAATGCTCTTGGGAAGCTGGTTTCTCACAGGCATCATGGTGGGGTCTCACAGACACCCTGAATCCCAGGATCAGAGCAGAGCTTTTGGGGGCAGCACCTCCAGTCATTTGGAAACACACCCCAGGCTTCAACTAGGACTTGCCACCTTGCACAACTCTGGGCCAACCACCCAAGCCTGACAACAAAATTTTAAAAAATAACTCCCCATAGTGGGTGCTTTAAAGTGCTTTTTAAGACTGGCTTGACACTCTCTGGAGGACGTACCTTCAGCATCTGCTGGAGATGAGCTCCTTTCAGTATGCCAAGCAGGAAACAATGGGAGTATTAACAATCCATAACAAGCATGATAAGGACTGGGAAAAAAGCAGCAGCTCCCTGATCTCCCCTGAAAAAGATGTCAAGCAGAGGCAAAAAAACCCTTGTGACTTCTGCTGCTGCTGCTGCCCAGCAGGAGAGACCACCAACCTGCCTGGGAGCAAAGCAGGGATCCCACACCATCCCCAGAGAAGAACAGGAGAAGCTCACAGGGAAAGGTGCCTTTTAGCCTGGTGGGGAGTGAACTCTCAGCCGACACTAATTTGTGCATCTGCATGAGAGGAGCTGGAGTAACATCTGTGTTACCCTGGGGTCAACCTCTGCAAGGTGAACCGCCCTGGGAGACCCCCACGTGTCAGGGCCATGGTGCACCCTGGTACCCATCCCGGAGCCTCTCACAGCCACTGCGGTGTCTGACAGCTGGGTCTGGAGCCTTGCTGCACCTTTCCTCATGCATATGCGAGGATGCCAACATCAATTTGGAAGCTGATCCTTTCGGAGGGAGGAGCTGTTTAATTAGCGCCTCTGCTCCCTTCTTGCTGACATTGCACGGTCCTCTCGCCCTGCTCGAGGAATTTCACATTTCAGCCCCAGCTGGGAAGATCGATTGGAGGCTCACATTTTGCCTTTCTGACCCGAGGACATGCCAGCACTTGCTACAGTGGCATTCCTGTGCAGGGGGAGCTTTCGCACCCCCAGCCACAGGCACAGCTAAAACCTTCAAAAATAAACACCGGCATTTCTGGGATCGCTGAGGAAAATGCTTTTCAGTCCCAGCGCGTGGCAGCAGCAGAGCTGCCTCTGCTCCACGTCTTGCTCTTGTGCTTGCCACCCACACATCAGCTGCTCGGCTTTACTAGCAAGAGGAGGAGGATTAAACTCAGGAACAGACTTTAATTCTCAATGAATCAATGCTGGAGTCAAAAGCAGCGCTCTGACTGTTTTTTCCAGTGAACCCGGGTTTTTTACAAATATATCTAATATATTTACCAACAAGAACAAAGGTTCTGCTCATATATTCTGTTTATAAACATATCTGCAAGTTCCTTGATTCCTGATGTCCATAAAATGAACTCTGAATGAGGAGCAGGAAATAAAGCAAAATTTTTACAATTAATATATAAAAGAAAGCCAAGGTATTTACTCATTTGTTGCAATATTGGCACACTATTTTGAGGTAGAAATAAATGCAAGGAAAAAAAAAGGTTGTTCTAGAGCTATGTTTTTCGCAAATATTTTGGCGGGGTTCTTTTTTGCACAGGCTTACAGACCTTGAAAAGGAAAGGAAGCAACTTTTGGCTTCACTAAAACAAAATCGTTTGCATTTCCCATCACTCCACCCATCCGAGGCTGACTGACTCCCAGTTTCACAAGCTTTCCAAGGGCTCAGCATTTCAGCATGTCACTGAATGAAACCCTCATCCCCAGCAGGAAGTTTTCCAAGCATCAGAGTGTTGGGAAGCTGAGCCCTGCTGCTTGCCGAGGGTCGGGGTGCACTGACTGCCGTGCCTGCTGACAGGCACTCGCTCAGTGGGTAGCAGAGCCCGTGCTCCCAGCGAGTGCCAGACCTGCTGTGTTCCCACTGCAGGAATGCTCTGGGGATAACCAGGGTGGCCATACACCCGGAATGCCTTAGACACATTGGACGTGCCTGGATCAGCTGCAAGTCCACGAGGACGAGCACCGTCCATGTGGACTCGGGCGTGCGGGTGGGGATCCTCCTTCTCAGGGAATCCCCAGGAGGAATAAGACAGCTTCCTACAAACAAAATGCCCGCACAACACTTACCCCTCAGCTTCACACACACAGGCTCCTGGTGCATGCCAAGTTAGCAGCAGCCTTTGAAAACATCGTCCTGAATGTCCCAAGGGTCCCTGAAGGTGTTCTACCCTCTGCACAGCGTCCCTGGTTTGAAGGCTTTTTTCCCTCCCAAGGTAAGGAAGGTGTGTGCAGTGGCTGAAGAGGATCACAGCATCCTGAATCCTCTTCAAACTGCTGCTTTTAACTACCCAAGTAACTGCATCAGGATGTAAATATTTTTCTTTTTGCTTTTGTGGTACTTCACTGTTTGCAGCTGGCTCGCCACGACTCCACGCCTTCCTCTCCAGGACATTTGCCATTTGCTCTCCTTCTGGGGCGGGAGGAGGAATAGAGATTTTTCAGAGGTTTAGGCACATTCCTCTCCTTCCTTCACCAGGCTCTTCCCTTGCCAATTGTTTAGTCTCAGCCTGGGGTTAGAACTCTGCGAAGTTTTATTGGGATCCAGGGTCTGGACATGTCACAGATTATCAAATAAATCTCCAAGAAGCTAAAAACTTGCTCTGTAAGTGTTCCAATGCTGGGCTTATGCTCACAAGCCAAAAACATCTTGCTTTTCTTCCCCTGTACAGCCTCCAAAATCATAGCAATTAGGTACCAACAGGAGTTCAAAAGGACTTCAGGGAGCTCCTTAAAGGGTCAGTCCCAGCTGCTCAGGCTGTTGTACCAATCCTCATCCCCAGGATGTGCTGCGTATCATCTTGCCTTTAATGCGCAGTATCAGTGATTTCTTTACGCTTTGTAACGAGCCAAGACCTCTTCCCTGGCCATACCCGAGCCACACCTCTCCTACCTGGTGTGGGGATGTAGCCACGGTCTCCTGCGTCCGTAAACCTTTCAGATGTCCTCTCGTGCTACATTCAAGGACCACGGGCGGTCTGTGTCCGGTGGAGGCAAGAGTCCCAGCCAAGGCGCTCAGTCCCCACTCAGGCACAGTATCAGCTGGCCGGCGCGTGGATGCCAGAGCCACTAACTCACCAGGGAGCAAGAGTCTGGCCAACAAAACACTAACCGTTCCCTGCAGCAGCTTGTTTGGCCATTTCTGAGAATTCCAAAGAAATTATGGGATGTTAGGTAGAAAGCCTTCACCTACCTGTTTGAGCAAGCCAGGTGACAAAGACAGGGATAGTCTGAAGTCACCTGTCCCTTCATTGCTGTCACCAAGAAACGTCATGTTCCAACCAAAGTGAGTCTGTCATCATTTTGGGGTAACTTTGTGCTTAACTGTCTAGTCAGTGAGGTCATCAGTTGTTTCTCACTTGGCATACAAAGCTCTGTTTTTGTCTTTACTTCAAACAGCAGCACAATAAACAAAAAAGCAAAGAGAATTAGCCACTACAGCTGGCGGTATTTCAGCCCTCAATGGGAGCAGGAAGTCAATACGAGCCTTGCCTGAAAGGAACGCAAGCCTTTGCCCTAAGCAGCACATACTTTATCCTGGGTTTTATTCCTGTAGCTCTTTAATTAAAAGTTCACATCAGTGGAACAAACATCATTTCTCTAGTCATTAGCTTCAGACAGAAACAGATTTATAACTCCTTGTTGCACCCTGTGTGTTCAGTCCAATTAGAAGACACTGTTGTAAGATCACTGCACGCTGACCAAGCAGATGTTGTTGAGTTCACATAAGATGCCACAGCAGATGGACACTTTGGGTTTTATAAAGGCAGACATTAATGGAGGGAAAATAGGACTGAAGGGAGTAATTTCCTACCTCTGCTGAAGTTCATCTGTTTCCCTGGACGTTGCTAAAATTTCCACAGCAAATTCCATTTCCAGTCCCAGTGTCACCGGAAGGCGGGCTCTTGTCTTTAAAACTCACCTTTTGATACCAAATCACACGTATGTTGAAACATTTCTCCCCCCACAGGCTGCTCCTGTTCTGCACTGTGAGGCGCTGGTTTTAAAATAAAGCTCTCCCACAGAGGGTAAGGTGAGAATATATTTATTAGTTATAAAATGTACAAGGTGGACGCCATGGGTTTGGTACAACCGTGTAGGACAGGAGCAGGTTTTGGTGAGGGTGGTGGGCTCTGCCTGGCTGGTGCTCCCCGGCAGTGCTAACCCCGGGGTGCCACAGCCTGTGCAGGGACGTGCTCTGAGCGGGTCTGAGGAAAAGCAAATCTTAGGGACTTATCAGCATTAGCGGGACATTGATATTCTTTTAGCTTCAAAGGAACATAATGCTGTAGAGAAGCAGCCTTCTGATAACCAGCATGATTAAGGACTTTAATCCAGGAGGGTTTGGCTTGTCCTTTATAGCCAAGCATGGCAAAACTCCCTGAAAAACAGATACAAAGAGAGTGACCCTCTGGGTGTGTCAGTTTATTCAGCAGCACAGCACGGACTCCCTCCACATAGCACGGAAAAGTTTTAGCCCTTCTTTTTTTCCTTGGACTAAAATAACAGACTATTTAGGAGACAGAAAAGGTGATGAATGAAGGAATGAGCCTCACTGAAGCTGTAACCTCGCTGCATCCCAGATCTGCAGCTTTTTCAACAGGCTAAGCTTGGTACCCAGAAGTCAGTTACCAGGAGTAATGTTTTACTCTTTACTTTTAAATAAGACTGGTACTTTTTTTCATATTTGACTACCTGAAAATGGTTAGGCACTTTGAATCCTTCTTTTATTAGTTTACATCATTTCTTCCTGTTATGCCTAAACTATCCCCCACGTCAACTCTGCTCTGGTCCTCTGCTGTCCCAAAGTACAAAGGCATTATGTATTCTTCCCTTTTAATAATAATGTCTTGTGTTTATATTGTGCTTTTCGCTGCAAAGACTCCCAAGGCTATTTGCAGCTGGTTGGATCGAGACTATTCCCGTAAACACTTCTTATTTAAATAAGGTTTTGCAAAACCAGGAAACAAGACCCCAAATCCTGATCCTGCTGGGGTCAAGAGCATCGGAGAAGGTTTTTTTTTTTGCATTATCCCTGGCAGAAGCAACGTACAGTTGGGAGAAATGCTCCAGCCTGCCCTGAAACACAGCCCCCAGAGCGAGGAGCAGTCCTGGAGCTGTGAAGTCAAATAGTGCACATACCTGAACCAGCAGGAGGAAGCTCATGGAGCAGAACATAATTACCCAGACTGGAAATCAGGGCAGACACACGGGTGAACACCCTTGCCCTTAGGCAAAGCAAAACAGGGGTGGCTGGTGAGCAGCCAGCAGCAGCTTAGTCCCACTGCCAGTCACCAGCATCCCACCGAGGTGGCAGGGCAAGGACACGGCCACCAGCCAGCCTGGCCCAGGGAGGGTGCTGGCCCTGCCCGCTGCTTTTTGTGCCCCAGGAGCAGCCGGGGGGGCAGGGTGAACCAAGGTCCCAAACCAGCCAAGTGAGTGGCACAGGTGGTTCAAGGAACAAAGTGGCAAAACAAAGGGAAAAAAAAAAAATCCCTTTTTAATAGAAAAATTCCTTTCAAAAGTATTCGGGACTTTGATGAAAGAATGAAACAATGAAGTTTCAGGACAAAACAAATTAAAAAAACCCAAACCTCAAACTTTTGCTTTTCAAAGGATGAAACAAGAAACAGCTTCTTGGGAATCAAACAGGCACCAAAGTGAAATCACTGACTTTCTTGTAAAGACTGTGCTGTCCTCCCATGGAATGGTCATAGCAATGAGCTTTGAAATGTCAACCAGAAATTGATATAAATTTCAGTAGAGCAGTAGGGAAAAAAATCCCCAAACTCCCGAGGAAAAAAAAAAAAAAAAGCAGCTGGAAATACAGCCAATTTTCCATCTGATCTCTGTGTGAAGTCCTGAAACTGAATCAAGTTGTCTGGCTGTTTTCTTGATTTCCTTATCACTGACATTATTCATCTAAACCTGGACTCAATAGTCCCCAGTTTTCCAGGAGGAAACCCGGCATGGATTTCCTGGACCAATGATACCAATGGATTTCTTGCGGCAATCCAAGGTAAAATCATAATAAGAGCTTTTCCAAACTGTTTATTTCCCCTTCCTTCTATCCAAAAAAAACCCCAAATCTCCTATTTCACTGAAAGCTATTTTCTTTTTCATCAACTTTTCAGGTTATGATTGTTTTTCCTCATAAAGCACTGGAATTTTAGAGTGGAATCTTCATCAAATTATTCTCGCCTTTTTTTTTTTGTTTTGTTTTGGGTTTTTTTGTTAGAAAAACAAGCTCCCTTTAGGATGAAAAATTTACAGCATCCAACATCTCACCAGTGAACTAGTGTGAAACTCCTGAAATAACTATCCTACTTCTCACCATCCCTAAGCCAAGAAGTTGTTACTAATTTACACTGGCATACTGTGATAGGAAATACATTGATAAGTGCTGTATAAGTGTATGTACATTTTTGGTTGGGAAAGACACCAGTAGTTCTGGTGTCTTTCCCAACCCAATAAATAGCAAAAGAAACATGAAAAACAATGAAACACAAAAGAAACAGGATGGTATAAATATATTTACCTCCCTTGTGGAAGACAATAGGCTTTGCTGAACCTAACCTGGTGAAAACAGACATTTCAGAGCTGCCCACCATGTCTGAGATGTTTCTGGAGCACACAAGAACAAGTGATCTGAAAAGAAAGACAATAATTATTTCATGATTGCAAAATATTGCTTCATTAAGAATCTTCAAGACCTTTAAGCTCCAATTCAGAAAAGTACAAAAGAGCTTGCTTGACTTCAAGAACATGTTTAAATCCCTTTGATTTCAATCACATGTAAGTTTTCACAGGTTTAAGCCTCCACTTAAGTGTTCCTAAATTTAACCTGTTCTTCACATGGAATCAAAACAAGCATAGTGAGTCTATCCATCCTGTATGGGAGAGGGACACTTGGTTACTGTGAAGTCCTGAGACTCCTGAAATCATCTACACCCTGGCCCTGATTTTCAACCAAGCTTCAGCCTGCCTTTGGTCCTCGGAGATGAGCTTTCAGCCCCCAGTGAGTTGTACCTGCAGTGAATTACAGAGACAACTGGTTGCATTCAGCTGAATGCTTAGACTTGTGAAATACTCATCCTACCAGAAAAACAAACATGTTGTACAGGCATCACATGGTTGTCTGTCATTTCATGGATGTCTGATACAGGTACATACTCATGTTGATAAATACATGTAATAAATAACTCAGGAGTGTTTAAATCTTTGGTCATGAACTGCTCAGAAATGTCTCAGACTGAAAGCCTGTTTTTTGGTTATTTGACCTGCTTCTACCAGCAGCCAAGAATTTATCTACCAATCTCTGTTGTCCCATGTTTATGTGGCAACACATAAAACCACAAGGAATGTGGGACAGACACAAACAGGTGATCCAGACCATGGCCAGGACACACGCAAGGTAGGAGAGCCAGCAGGCAGGCAGGTCTAGTCGTTGGCTCACCCAAGACAAGTCCCACTGGAAAATCTGGCACAACTATGATTTTCATCTGCCACAAGAGGCAAAAACAATCAGTAAGAGTAAACAAAAATTGACTTGTTTCCGAAATGGAATACTGAATCATTGGCTGCCAGGAAATGGCTGGACACTGGGATGGGTGTGCAGGATTGCGAGTGTCATTGCAAGGACCTTATCTACTCCATGCTGGAAAAGGAGTGGTTTATTTAGAAGAAATTGCCAGTTTTCCAGAAAACCTGTTCCTGACTGCTCTAATCTGGGAGAAAAATGCCACTTCTCTTATTATGTGGCTGATATTTGGGATTTGTGTGTGTTTCATCTGTGCCAGATTTCTTCAGAGCACAGGTTTGGTTATGAAAGTAGGTTGTTTTTCTTCCTATGTTTTTCAGCCACAGGTAGCTATGTGAACTGGGCTCTCAGCAGTTTTTGCTTACCTCTCTGTTATGGATGTTTGAACATAATCAGTTATTGCATGGACAGCATTTTCACTGGTAGCTGTGTCAAAGTGCCACCTACTCACAACTGCTCCTGAACATGCATCCAGCACCAGGAAGAATATCCCACTGCTGTTCAACAGGAACACTGTGCCATTTATCTGTAACGAAAAAACAGAGGTAGGTTTTATGAAAGCAGGCTGGGGAGCATCAGACTGTGATCCTGCTCCTCCATAAGGGAATTACAAGCAAGGAAAATATCTACATTTTATAAGTACCTATACTTTTAAATATATCATTAGTACAGATGGAGTGACATCATTGTTATTTGGTCAGTGGCAGCAGGAAGCAAAACCCATAGTTGTCAAAGGGGTAAAATGAGGTCATCAATGTCTTCTGAGGATTAGGAAGATACATTTGGGAAGCCAAGAATCCTGAGAGTAAAATGCTTAGTTCAGCCATAATACAGTTTCCTTTCATGTGGGGGAAATTAGTGCCACTTGACAAAGCGGATTTGACCAGGGAGCAAGGGAGAGGTGCTGAGACAGCAGATGGGGGGATAAAAGTGACACATGCAGCTTTCTTGTTTTCTCTGAAAATTTAAATACCAAAACCAAACTATTCCTTCTGGGTAGGGCTATATCAATGCCTCAGAGAAGTTGAAGCAGAAATGACTCCTACTCTTCTCCTTTTCTACAGCAAGAGCTCCTTCCCCAAGTTACACTTCTCCAGATGTGCCACAGTATTTACTTTCAGGAAGCCAAAATCCATCTGAGGTGCCTGGCACTGATGCATCCCTCCAGCATGCTGGGGGACAGCCCATCCTGAGAGACCACAGCCTCCACCAAGGAAAGCAACAGTGCACCAAGGTCAGGCTGTCCAAGGTCAGGCTGTCCGAACGCTGAACCCAGGACACACAAGCCTGCAGTCCACGTAGACTTCCAAAGCCCACTGGCATCAGGAAGTTCAGATTCACCCCATCAAGCTGAGACATGAATGTCCTCAGGAAATACAGGGCCAGACTGAATGAGCGAGCCAAATGTTAAAATGTGGCTTTCTGCAGGATGCCAGGGGTAAGGGAAACAGGAATCTCCAGCCTATGGGTGGCCAGAGGAGAATTAAGAGGAGCAAGGACAGGCTAAATCTTTTGCCTGTCCTGGCTGTCTCACACTCTGAAGAGTGAGAAGGGTGTCAGAGTCTGGGTGCACACGCAGCAGAGAGCAACCACCCCTGCAAACAGAGCCAGATGTGAGTCCCTGCCCAAGAAACAGCTCTGATGTGTGCCCTGTCCCATCCACATGCTACAAACCCCAGAGGAGCCAGCAGATGGACCCCATGGGACTGGGGCAGGGTGCACCACACTCGGCTTGCTCAGGCCTTTGGGAAGCTTGGATCAGAAATTTAAAACATTTCTGACTTTTGCATTTCATTCAGCAAAGCAAGAAGAAAGCATGTGCTTCTTTATTTCCAGATTTTCTGAACCTTTTAAGATTTAGGGTGAGAATCCTCCTTTAGAGAGTAATCTTTATCATCTGCCTGGCCCAGCCTTTACTGCAGGTAGGAGTACATGTGCTGGAAATAAAGTACACTTGTCCCAGGAGTGCTGCACACACACAGGCGTCTGTGCTTCACCACAGGTGGGGATGCTGCCCCCAGGAACACCTGCTTGTTAATGGCTTTGAATAAATGTTTGCTGATGCAGCCAGTGTACAAGCAAGAAACCTTGGCTGCTCAGACTCCTTAAGGATGGAGCACCAGCTTTGCCTGGCGTTTGTTAGCATTAATTGTAATTCAGTAACACACAGGCATGTGAGCCTGGACAGTGTTCTTGCAAGAATGATTTCAGTCACCCTTCACTTTCTAGACAGACATATAAGGCTTGTGTAGGGACAACCTGACAGATCCAAACTGCTTCAGTAGTGAAATATACCTTTTTTTAACTTCTAGAGCAGTGCCAGCAAGAGAAAATCAGAAAAACAAACTTGTTTTCTCCCCCACATCCTTTGTAAATAATGACTTCTGCTTTTTCCTCCCCTTGCTCTACACCACAGCGGTGGTGTTAATTCTTCTGAGGTGATAAAAGGTCTTTTTTCCCCATAAAAAGCTCAAATCCTCATCTGAATAGAATACGAACTCCCAGTGACTCTAACGGAGTTAATTGTAAGGGAGAACAATGCACTACCCTCTTCCAGGGGAACATCCCATTTCCTTCTGCCAAGGCTCAGCAAGATTCCGCAGTAACTTTCCTTGGAGATAAAGTTTCCTCTGTTTAACCACTACTTCAAATGCAGTAAAACACAACATACCTTAATGAACGCAGATGTCAACTGGTTTTGCATGTCCTCCCTGCCGAGAGATTGGATCTGGATCCTCATATACTCGACTGAGGGTGTGCTGGTGATAGCAACCTGCAGTGACACCAGAGACAGAACCTTAAAAATCGGCTTGTTAACTGGTTTTCCTTAGAAAAATGGCACCAGGTATCCATGGTCATATATACCTGACTGCAAAACTGAGTGTCTTTTATTCAAATTGTGATCCTGATTCACGAGTAAGTGCTGATTCTTAAGACTCCTTTTATCAAAGGATCGTGGGAATGCTGGTTGGTTGGAAGAGCCCTCTGATGGTCACTCTGCCACTAAGTAAATTTTAAAGTTGAGTATGGATTTCGTATAATTCACTTGACTATAAACTCAAGCGCAAGTCTGTAGGAGTCTGAAGCAGTTCTACAGGATTTAGAGTGGGATGAATTTACAGTAAATGAGGAGAAAAGCTGGCTCTAATTTTCCAGTTATTCCTGTTAATCAGAACTACTTCCTAGTTTGAGATACAACAGCAATGTTGTACTTCTGAATTCAAAGCTAATCCAAAATAAGCCCTCCCAAGAGTCCTTTTGTTTTGGTATGAAAGAAAGAAAAGTGGGGGAAAGTGCCATGAATGTGCATGCACATGCTTCTAGTTGGGCAATTTCTTTGAGGCAATCTTTGAAGCGAAGTAGAGAAAGATGCAGCAATTCAGAGCAAACCCCTCCCTTTGCACAGGTTATGTGGTGCCGGGCAGGTCCACGTGGGGGAATTCCCTCCGGCTTCTCCTTGTACGCTGTCAAAATGCATTGACCACGCGTGGGTGCACATACAGTGCCCAGCCTCGGGGGCTGTTCCCTGCACCGTGGGGTACCTGTGGAGCCCCACACGCCCTGCACAGCCCGGGTGGGCGCTGGGACACGGGGCGCTGGGCAGCCTCTGGCCTCTCAGCGAAGGGGTTGGGCTCACAGCTCCAGGAGTCCCCTGGGTACATCTGTGCCCTGATTTTGACACGTTCGCAGCCTTGCTGGGAGCAGTAACTGTGTCCTTCCCGAGCTTCACGGGCTTGCAGGTGAACAAACAGGTACCTACAAATGGGAGCAAACAGAGGCATCAGATCCCACCGTGGGCTTAGAGGACAAGCTGAGCAGAGACAGGATGTGCACATCCATTGCCAAATGGGTCCTGAAAGGATACAGGTCAAGCTCCCCTCTCATCGTGGTATGAAAAGACCTGCAGCACTTGCGGGCCGTATGCCCAAGCCTTCACCATGCAAGCAGCACTTGGGACAGACCCCACTCCACTGCCGAGCAGTCCTGCTGCCCCCGGGCACGGTGCCCTCCCACCGGGGCAGGAGCAGCAGCTGTGCTTGGGCTGTTGGGCAGAAGGGGACAGGTTTGCAGGGAACTATGAGCATCACCCTTCAGCTCGCTCCATGGCAGAGCTCAGCCCTAGGTAGGCATGACAGAAGCTCCAAGGCAGCCAGGCTTTCTGGCCTTTGGAATTCAGTTTTATTTCTAGCTGTTCCAAGTATGTTTTCAATCGGTTATACAGTTCAGGCTGAAGAAATTATATAAACAGATCAGTTCAGCTCCAGGATCAAAAAGGTACATGAGCTTTGCAGGGATTTTTCATTCTATTTCTTTTAAAACTAAATATTTGTTCCTTTTTGTCTGGAAGAAAGAATGAGTAAGCTTGGTTCCTTTCCAAGGATGTGGGGTTAAAAAAAGAAGGGGAAACATCCCACTCATTATGAAATAAAGTCTAAAAAACAACAACAGGAAAAGAAAAATGCCAATCCTGTAACTTCTGTACTCTGACAGGCTAAAAAAAAATCACTGCTGAACTAAACAGAGAACCAAAAGGCTGATACTGCCAGAATTTAGTTAGGTTAGACCCATCAATCTGAGTGTGCCAGGTCCAGATGGCTGCTGGCAGCTCATGGCTTTTCCCGTACAGACCCACACGTGTGACCATTTTCCTTCTATTCAGTAGTAAACAACCTGTTTACAAAATGTGGGCAACTTTTTTTTTTTTTTTTTTTTTTTTAAGGGAGGATTAATTAGCAAATTGCTGTTTCACAATTCCTGTGATGAGAAAGACCTGGCCATCAGCAAGGAGCCTGGTTAGCAAGGAAGGCATTCCGGGATTCGATTGCTCATGTGTTATGGTTGAAGGAATAAATATATCCCCTCTTATTTTCAAATCTGGCATTTGTGGATTGATTCCTGAAGTAGCTGCTTAGTCAGGTGAAGCATCATGGGACTCATGGTTAAACCACAAAACACTTTTTTCCTCCCTAACTATTTTAGCTGACTGAGAAACAGTTTCGTAATATGTTTTTTTAACCAAAGGTGTCCTAAAGCCTTACAAAGGCAGCGGAAGACTTTTAGGACAGTCTTCATGCCTTCCAAATAAGAGATGTGCTGTGAGGCTCTCCTTTTTTCACAAAATCTGCTTTTTCAAATGTGATTATTTTAGAAATCTCTCTTCATGGAAATATGCAGAAGTTGAAACTTCCCAAACTGTCTCAGTGTTGGAGCCATAGCAGTCACAAGAGGGCTCTTTTTCATGGCCCTTTGGGGGTATAATGGGTTTAAACAAATATTTACACTGTGCCCACACCTGCAGCAATCTAAGCAGCAGAGATGCCCGAGGAGCTCAGTGCAGCCAAGAAATCAGCCATCCTCCAAGCAGGAACGTAAGTCACTGCTCGGATACGGACACAGACCTACCCCAGGTACTCCAGCCTGGAAATCCATTTTGACCTGAAATCAGTGACGACAGCACGCAAGGTGGCCAGACCTGAATTTTAACTATGAGAAAGAGAAAGGAGGCGCTGGGGCTGGTAAGAGAAAGACCCCGAGGGTTTGCTCCCCGTCCAGGGGCACAGCAGGGCTCACCCTGATGCTCTGTCGAAGTAGAAGAGCCGCTCGCGAGTCCTGTTGAGAGCGACGGCGCGGGAAGGAGCAGCGAGGTAGTGCTGGACACTGTGCACTGTCCCCGTCCGTCGCTGGTAGGTGTCTGCCACCACCTGGAAAACGGCTTCCCGGGGATAGCAGAGGGCAACACGCAGCCAGTCTCCTCTGTCGGCAAACGGGGCAGGCGGGGGGAAAGGGAAAAAAATGCACTTAAGGGCTTGAGCACAAGAGAGATGGTCTGCAGCCAAGAGTACAGTCTTCAGGGGAAAACAAAGAAATGTCCTTCGAGGTTCTCTTTTTCCTTTAAAAAAACACAACAAACCCTCAAAGCCAAAGAAAATCAGATTTTTTTTGCTTAGTCTGGAAACAAGGGCTGCTTATTACAAAGGTCTGATCCAGCGACCCCGGCTGACCTCAGAGGGCTTTGAGTCAGGTGCCAGGATGGCTTAAAACCAGATATTTTCTCTTCATTGCCCCATAAGGCTGAGGTACAGCCAGTCACATACCCATTCACGTCTCCTGAGGCAGCCGGAGCTGCTGCGGGGGGGGAACCAGCATCCAGCAGACATTTCACCGGGGGCACAGATTCAGGAATTAGAAAGTAATCTCCGACTTGAACCAGAGCCACGGTCTAAAGAGACCTGCTTCCTCCACTTTACAGCGAAGTTTATTATTATGGTTTCCATTAAAATCTCCCTCTCTGTGGCCCTTTCTTCAGTGTCAGTTTAGAATAACTAAGGGTAAAGTTAAATCATCTTTTAACTCTTGTTTACCCCAGTTTTGGCATACACATTTACCAAAAAAAATTACCCCCATGGCTTTCCTTCCCTCTGTGTTTCCTACTATCACACTCTTGCAGAGGAAAAAAAGCTCCAAATTAGAAACCTTTGGTACAAGACTTAGAGCCAAAGATGCAGCTACAGCGCAATTCAGACACTGATGGGAATGACCTTCCACCAAAGAACCCAATGCTCTTTCTTGTCTGTGGGATGCACTTGTGCTGTGCAAAGCAGAAAGTCACAAGAAGTTTACACTTTAAAAAAACCCTGAATACCGAGATAATTAACCTTTTTTTTTTTTTTTTTTTAGCTCCTTCCTCCCCTCTGAAGTGGCTCAGCCTGTAACACCAAGGCATCTGAACCAGTACCATGGTTTGCTTTCCTTATGTCACCAAAAATATCCAGGATTTAAATGCATTTTTTTAACTACCTGGACTCCTGGTTAACATGTGAGAATACAAATTTGGCTTTGAAAAAGACAAACACCACCTTCATCTTCTGTCTCTCTGCATCAAACAAAGCTCAGAAAGACAAGGCTCCTCCAAAGGCTTCCCTGAAGTGACCCACCACCCATCCCTGCCTGCAGAACGATAAATGGGGGGAAACCACTTCAATTTGGGGAAATCTGGGAATCTGCATACCGAGACCTCTACTTTGCTTTACACATGGAGAGCAATAAAACAAAACTATTTCAGCCTTGTACTGTTTTTTTCATTAAAACAAAACAAATCCATCTACAGGATGGAAGAGGGGACAGGCTGTTCCAGGATAATAAATCAAAGCCACACAAAGACCCATCAGCTTAAGCCAGATACTGCCCTCTAGATTTTAACCAACTCCAGCTGTGTCATAACACAGGACAGCTCAAAAACGGATATATTTTCAGATGATCTGGTCTCCAACTAGAGGAAATGAAAGAAATGTACCAGAGCCATACTAGTGGAATATTTTTAGGATGGAGTCCCAAGACATTTGGCTGTTTCATAAGGGTGATTTGCATTGCGTTAGCACATTTCATCCCCTGAAGTCACCATCACAAAAAGAGCTTATCACTCCCCCAGATGCTGGGAACCAGCTTTGGTGCTGTGCTGCACTGACTGCCACCTCCCTGGGCATTAGGAAAGGAAACTGGAGGGTGAAAAGAGAAAAAAAAAAAAAGAAAAGAAAAGAAAAAAGGAGAAAAAAAAAAGCAAGCATGAAAAACCCACAGCTGTGATCATCTTGAGTTGCTGGGGCATTTGGGAACGGGAGTGCTACAAGTTCAGTGTGCACGTGAGCGGGCTGAGCAAAGTACTGAAATAAATTACACCAGGATTGAAAAGATCAAATGAAAAACACCTACTTTGGAATTTGTGGAGGAAGAGTTGGAAATGAGTACATTCCCACAACAAAGGGCTTGGGAGGAGATGCAAGAAGGGTAGCCACTAGAAGTCATCCTCTATGTAAATGCAGGAAAGAATAAGGTGGTTATTTTCTCTTTAATTTAGCCGTATTTTAACAGCTTCCTATTTAGTTCTGCACTTCAGTTGTGTTTCTTCAGCTTGTACAAAACCCTCCCAAATACCTGGCTGTGTGGCTGAGCTGGGCTCCAGCACCTCCAGGACCAGCAAAGCAGGAGCCGCCAGCAGTGCCCGTGGCTCTGCCCTCCAGCTGGGCAGGGCATGGGGGTCAGACGCCTCTGCTCCAGCCATTGCCAAAACTGAGGGGAAATGCAGCCTCGGGCAGCAATCCGGCACGGGGCCCCTGGATGTTGGGGCCAAAGGAAAACAGACGTGTGTGTACCTTCCTCAGCCACTGCACGGGCCACCGAGGACCTCCAGGCTGGTTCGCAGGTGCAGGAGGACTCCCTCTTTTTCAGGGCGGTCAGTACCTGTGGGTTCTGCTTTCTTTCTCTGCTTAAACCTCTCAGTTCTGTGTTATTTATGAGCTGCTGCTCTGGGGTGAATAGTTGGAGGCAGAAAAAGGAAACTTTGACCCAGCCTAAAATATGCTGTAGGTAAGTGCTGGCTTTGCTGCTCTCAGTTCCCAGCACGTCATGTGGGAATGTCGCAGGGGCCCGGAGGCTTGGGGACACCCACAGCACTGGCAGGGAGTCACAACAGGGCATCCATGGTGGATCCCCAATTATGAATTCAAAGTCATTTCAGAGCCCTGCCTGGAGGCCAGGGGAACATATGCAGCTTTAGACACTCCTGTTCTTATAGACCACCACAAACAAAGGGGAAAAACTCACCTGAAACACAAGGGGTAGAAGTCAAATCTGATAAACAAAATGCCAATGTACAATGCAATACACAGGACTTTCTGTGGGGGTTTTGGTTTTTTTTGTTTCTTTGTTTGGTTTGGGTTTTTTTGTTTTGGTTTGGTTTTTTTTTTTGTCTTCAACTTTGGTTCTTAGGAGTTTCTTGTAAGTGAAACTAATGAAAATATTCTCAGGCAAAAAGTCTTACTTTCTAGTTTTAATGAAAGTCATAGTAATATGTGTATAAAACTGACTTGAGCTGTTTAAGATATTTGCACCCCAAAGCTAAGTAATTGTGTCCACAAACCTTTTTAGTGAAAAGGTTAATTTCATTTTATAAATAAGTAACATTCTTCTTTCTTTTTTTTTTTTTAAATTCTTCTTCTTAATCAGGCCAACATCTTTCTATGTGTTTTTATGATAAAAATTGGCATTTGAAGGAGAAAAATTGAATATACCTAACAAAAGTCAGTGTTTAGTGGGTTCTAACAGTTTCAAACATTATTTGGAAAATTTTTGAGATCTGCCAACACCAGCATGTATAAAACCTGACACTTCTGCCCCTCTGTCACTGTCATTCAACAATCCCTATGTCTTTGGCCTCCTTATTTTCTTTTGGAAATGGCTGGATGAAACAAACCCAAGAAAACTTTTTTTTTTTTTTCACCAGGATATTGACATTTGCAGTTCTAGCTCTTTCAGGTGAAGCAAAAACATCAGACAAAGTATTAAAAAAGTATTCTTATGTTTTGGCAATGAGCAGGCTTCCTGGGATAAGCAAAAGCATAAAAAGGACAAGGGAAAGGCAAAAAAAGCAGGCAAGAGGTTTCCTGTTCTTGGACATGTGGTAGATACAGATCTGCACGTACACACATACATACCTCATTTACAACCCTCAGAACATCCCCCTAGTTCAACCCCAAACTCTCAAAAGCAAAGGAACTCAGAGAAACGTGATCAAACAGACAAGAAAGGGAGACTTTTGAGAGTGGTGGGATGTGAAGTGAGTCACATAACTTGGAGATGAGATTTGGCAGGAGTAAACATAGAAAAAGTGCATGTCTGGGACTCTGACTGCCTGAGAGAGGATAAATAACACTTGGTTGATACTGTGAGCAATTCACAATATTGGCTACATTGGCTGGAGTGTGAGTCCTGGTGTCATCTCATGCTGGGATTTCTGGTTACGCTGGATGTCAGTCCTGGCTGTATTTTAGCAAAGGGAACCTCTAAGCTGATGAGTATCATTCTAGAAAACAGCCCCACCGTGTTTATTGACATGGTGTGCCACGTAGCTGATGGCCTTGGAAGCGCATGGTCCAAGTCCTGATCTCACTGATGAAAATCTGGGGTAAGCTAATGAGGGAATGCCAGGGAGTGCAACTAAAAGTTACATATTTTTTCCTTGGGCTTGAAAAAACAAGAGAGTTCTATCCAGTGAGTCAGTCTCCCCCAACTGTTATTACTCCTATTTAAAAACAACCCCTCTGACATTTTGGTCAACATCTACGTGAGCTGAACCTTCAAAGGGAGTGAGAGAACTGGGAATTTAAAACTTTCATGTTCATAATATGGGAACAAAGCAGAAATCCCCTTGTCCTCCTTCCATAAGTTTGGCTCTCACAGGCTGAATTTTAAACTTCAAAGGACCAAGAAAAGCTCAGCCACCATTCAGCCTCCAACCCATCCCAAGAATAAATCACAGGAGGTCAACGGTCCTTGCTCTCAGTCAGGATACAGCTGGTCTTTCCCTCAAAAAATTTCTCCCATCCTCACCTTCTCTTCAACTCAAGTCCATTAAACACACCCAAAACCCTCTGCGACGACTAACATGACTGTTGGGTGAACACCCAGCCAATGTTTTCAGGGCCTTGTTATTCAGGATGGACTCCTCTGAAGGACTGTTTGTTGCAGGGATAGTAACATGTCAGGTATGTGTTTAGCTAATTAGAATAGCGTGCATTGGGATTTAAATGCCTTTCCTAAATGCTGCTATTTAGGAAAGGCCATTAAAAATATAACATCTTAATATAAATTGAAATATTTTGGTTTATCCACATCTCCTTAGGCAAAAAGAATGATTTTTGCTTTTGTGAAGCTCAACAAATTACAGGAGAGATCCTGCCCTGAGGTGCAGTTCTGCTGATCCTCATGAAACCAGGGTCTGACTCAGCCAGCATTTGGCTTGCAGACAAATGTATTCAAGCAAAAATAAAAACTTCCTGCATTTCAATACAGTACATCATCTTTTCATCTTTTTTCCCACCCTACATGTTTTCATGGAAGAATCACATCCTGATTCAATTTCTAACCTTTTAATGCCTTCCCAAGTACTCTCTCACTCACTATTGCATACTTTGTATTTTCGCTGCTGTGCCTCGGGTGCACATCAGCCCAGGAAAGGCTCCTTCGGGACCCCCAAGTTTCCCTCCGTGGACCAGGAGAAAGGTGAAAATGAGGAAAACCCCTCAGGTTTCATATGCCAGGCTTCAAAGGGTCAGGCAGCCTGGTTTGCCACAGCCACCTGGGGACTGCCTGATGCTCAGACCGCTCTAATTCCTGCTGTAAAACGATGAGCTCGGGAAGGAGGTGTCTCCTCGGAGTCCCCTTGTTAGCCCCAGCTGCAGAGGACAGGGAGCAGCAAAGGGACAGGTGGAGGAGGCAAAGCCTGGGGGGCTTCAGGGTCGCTGGAACGCGGCGATGTCAGCACTCGCTTCTGCCCAACTGGACCAAATGGTGCAATCTGCAGCCTGGCGTTCGGGCGAACGTTTTAGCTTCTGGCCAATTCAAAACCGGAAGAAAGAAACAGACAAAAAATCCTATGGCTTTCATCCATGGGTTGATCTGTGGGCGATTTAAGAGATTTAAATAGACAGGAGGGAATTCAAATGTATCTGCTGACTTCTGTGTTGTGTGGATGATTAACTCTGAATTATAGATGTTATCAGGAGGGGCAGGCTATGAAACCCAAGTAGCACGTTACTTATTATTATTGAAAATAGTGCTGGTGTTACTTGTATTCCATCCAGATCTGGGGGATCCAGGTCAGAACTCATGTACGTACAAGAACAAGAAAGCATTCACAGCCTTAAACTGTTAGCTCCACTTTGAAATACTAATTATGCCTTCCTGTGCATTTATCAATCTGAGAAACAAGAGGAAAAGCTCATTTCAAGCTAATCTGGAAAAGAAACAATTTAGGAAATGTCCCTAAACTGGGAAAGACTGCAACAAGCACATTCTAGCCTTGTCTTGTTATCTTTGTTTTCCTCCAGACCTTATCACCACTAAGGAATTTAATCTCAAAAATGACAAGTAGCTGAAAGTATGAATCAGACTGGCACTGAATAATAAGCCATAGGGAAAAAACCTGCCTACACAGCCTTGGCAAATACAAACATAATGAGTCCCCCAGAGTCTCAGCACAGACTAGGGCTGTGTAAGTTTCCTTGCACTGAAATACCTGCCTTTGGATGGGTTGCAGCATCCTGGAGGTTTTGTACCACCCAAGGTCCAAAGGGCCCGGTATTTTCAATGAAAAATTTAGACACAAGCTCATTCTGGGCTCTTGAATTTTCAGACAATTAAGGCTATTCAGTGGTGAATAAGACAAGCCCAATCACAGGTCTTCAGCCTAGCAAATACAGGAGCTGAGCAGTGAACCCGTGCCCATCCCTGCACAAACACCACGGTAGGGGAAAGGCTGAACACATGCATGGGCACACACATGCACACGTGCCCTTTTGCTTGCTGCTGACAAGAAATTTGGCCCTTTGCTGCTTTTTAAAAAAAATAATAAGACTCTCGTAGGGATTGAACTCCTGCATCAAGGCACCAAAGAATGTCAATATGATGAACCTCACTGTGCCCCATAAGCAAAGCCAGAGAGTGCCAATGGAGAGAGCCTGGGACATCCTGCTCAGCACTGTCCTTGGAGCCAGCATCTGTCAGGAAAGGTGCAGTACAAAGGAAAGCCCCTTCTTGCAGGACTTTGGCAATCCACCTGCCAAAACCACACTCTTTATACTATTAACTGCTCATATTTCCCTGAATTCTACCTGTCAAACCATGGCAGAGCGCCCTACCAAGGGAAAACCCTTCCCTCTGAGCCTTAGCAGACCAGGTATAGAGGTATTTCCCTGTCCTCCTTAAAAGCTAGGAATGCTTAATCCAACTGCCACTGCTTTCAGGCTGCTCCAACAACACAACTTATTACACTCTACTTCAGATATGTGCTTTGAGGAGATTTAATTCTTATCTTTAGATGTGCTGATAGCACAAAGAAGCTTGGCTGACTTAGGGAACAGCCCTGTGTCTTTGATAATAATATTTGCCTTTGCTTCTTCTGTGATTAGAAAATTTGCACAGGCACAAAGCCTGAGCCATTAAATTGAAGGACTTAATTTCTGACTTTGATTACTGCATGAAGTGCCAATCTTTGTACTATTCTCCAGCACCTGAAAGAAGGCACTTGCAACCAAATAATGTTTTCCATCCTCTCCTCCTGGCTTACCAGCCTCTCCCCCATCTCATAACAAGCTTAATGTTCTCTGTGGACCTTTGTTCTTTGGGATAATAATTTTGAGGAAAGCCCTTAGTTGAGTCTTACAGAAAATTCTCATATTTCTGTGAAGCAGGGAAAAAAAACCCAAAAAACTGAAAACAGCAAATGGAAAAATACAAACAGCTCTGAGAGGGTGGAGGGGGTGGACACCACTCAAACAAAGAGGCAAAACCCATGGAGGAGGGATCTGAGGGTTCATGAAAGTTTTACACACACTTTCTGCACTGAAAGATGCACTCAGCAGATCTGGACTGATTCTGGAGCACACTTCATTCCGAGTCATTAAAATTCCAGCCTGTGCTCTCCTTCTGTTCAGTTGCCAAAACATTCAAAAGCTACTTGCCCTGCACTGCCTCTTTTCAGAACCATCAATACTCATCCACCTTCTCATCCTCGTAGGGGCCCTCCCAGCCATCAGACAGACAACCCTGTCCATAGCTTAAGCAGGCGTTTCTGCTGAGCCTGCAAAGTTCCCCAGCAGTCTGAAAGCAGAGCCTGTGGGTCTCCACTGCTCCTTGATGTTTGCCCATCGGCCAAGGAGAGGCCCAGATACCCCGACAAATGCAAACCAGTCCATCTCTCACTGGGAGCGACGCTGGCAAGTGCCAAACAGCCCCTTTGCATGACATGGCAGCATGTGGAGACACAGCAATTCTGTTTGGTTTAGCCACATGTTTTGATGGAAGCAAAGAAACTGAAGGATTACTCTAAACACGGTTTGAGTCAGTGCGAGGAAGACACAAGTACTGCAGCAAGAGAGGAAGAAAGAAGATGAAACGCACAGTGGAAAGAAAAAGATCTGCTGGGTGACAGCCCTGACTGGTGTCCTCCTCTGCTGAGCAAATCCACCCGAGCGAGCGGTGCCTCTGAACTCACTGGACCAGATTCGCAGCTCGCAGCTGCCAATTTCAGCTGAGTCATGTGAATTCATCCCGAGCAGCTCCTGCCCACCCCAGGAATCTGGGCGTTCCAGGCTCCCAACAGACATCTGGACTGGCACGGCTTCGACTGGGTCTTTCTACAGTGCTTCGGCGGCAGGGAAAGTGTTGATCAGGCAAGTATTCAACATTAGTGCTGTGTCTGACCTCCAGAAATCCAAATCCTGGTACACATCTCGGTGTCAAATTCCTTATTTCCCCTCTGACCTTCCTTTAGCCAGCGCAGAGCAAATTGGTCCAGAAGCATTAGGGCTGCCTCGCTGCAAAGGCAGCATCCCAGGTACAGCCATCCATCAGCTTACAGCGACCAGATTGAAAAGAGTTTAACATTTTCACTCAGGCTATGTCTGAAATTATTAATCCCAGAATATTCCTATTAAAGTTCATCAAATATTATTTGGTTTACACCTCATATTTGGCACAGATGTTACCGTATTAAGAGTGCATTTTTGGGATATTATTCAGTATTATGAATTTTAAAACAACAAACAAAACATAAAGCCCCTTGGGACAGGTAAAATAATTTCCCTGGTTTTCTATCTCTGGTTACTCTGGGCTCCACAAAACAAGGTTTCTTCTACTCCAGAAAGTATTAGAATACAATGCATAGTAAAAGTCATACATGGAACTGCTTGGGCAGGCACTTATTTTCCTTCAAACTCCTAAAACCTCTTTTTCACCTCAATTCCTTTACCCTTCCACAGGAATCTCATTTCTCTATAATTTTTCCATGCAGCCTGAGCACTTCAGTATTGCATCAGCCTGAAGTCTCAGATTAGTGAGCATCCAGCATACTTGAGGTGTAGACAGAGAAGCCACACAATTCATTTCCAATTATTTCTTAGCAAGATGCTCTAAATGAAATGAAGTAAAACTGTGGTTTTCCTTTGTTACAGTGTATTTCTTGTTTATAATTCTTCAAAACAGATACCTTGCCAACCATTTCTGGATCAGAAAACCCTACAAACCTTTGCCCAGTTCAAATAACTGGTTTCAAACAAGACAAAGGGAGCCACAACCACATTGCGGTTTTCAATAGTAAAATGCAGTTAAGTTGAATAAGAGCTAAATGTCAAGCTGAGATTTACCAAAGACTCAGTGCTGCCTTCAGATTTAAATCCATGCCTGAAGACTGTGGGCCAGAGCTTTGGCAAGTATGAACTGGCACAGTGACAGAGCAACTGTCAGTTCCTCTGCAGAAGATTTAGCTCTTTAATTGCAAGGAAATAGCTAACCATTTTAAGACAGATAATAATTGCAAAGTTCAGCTTGTCCATGAGTGACTAATAGGTTTTCCTCTTCCTTAAAGTGTACAAAGATATATTAATATAGAAAGCACTGATTTAGTTATAATAATTCCCCTGTGACAGGAGTGTCCAAACACTGGCCATCGAGTGACTCGGTCACGGCCCTACAGCTACTGCATCTTTAAATCAAGAGGGCCAGCTGTGTGTCACTCGCTGGAATGGGCACGTACAAAGAGGAAACACTGCCCTTCTCAGGTGCATTCCCACGGGGCTTCATAGTTGGAACTAAGGACAGTACTTTTCTCCAAATTTTTTCAGCTCCAACGTCCAGAGGAACGAAAGACAGCTCAAGCTTTTGCCAAAACTGTCTTACATTGAAACCACAGCAGGGTCGCTCTGCGGGAGAAGCAGGGGATGTGTGTGGGGTTTGGTGGATAACACTGGAGGGACTTGGGAACCCTCCAGTTTACCAGCAGTACATGCTGCTTCACGTCCTCACTGCCTCTGCCTTTTTTTCATTCCAGCAATCCCAAACCTGCTTTGGAAACCCGAGCCTCTGTTGTGTGTAATCACGTAGGGTTCCATTTGCAAACCTCTGCCTTTTTGCTGCAGTGTGTTTTTACCAATAACGGAGGACTCGCCCGGACTGCAGAACCCAAGGGGATGGTCAGGCTTTCTCGTGGTGCTCATCCCTTGCAGCACCTCACCTGTGCAGACCATGGCAATGCCCGTCCCTGCTGAGCTGATGGGGCTGCAGAACTCCCAGTGGTGCCAGTGGCAGCCAGTGCAAAGCACGATTTCATTGAAACAAGAACAGCACTAAAGCCCATAAATTAAATCATGCGAAATGAAACAGACTGCAAGGGACAAAAGTAGTGTCTAAAATGGATATATCATGTCTTTATATAATACTAGAAGAAAACATGGGAAATAAACAGACCCTAGCCTGCAATTTTGCTGTGCTGAGACCTAACTCTTTAAAACTTTAGTTAAAAAGAAACAGTGATTCCAGTGCTGTTTGGATTACAGAAGATGTAAAATTTTGAGTACATTCTGATATATTTCTGCACTTTATATCTACAGGAGATAAATTATGTGTGCGGCAACTTGTACAAACAAATGAACCAGAGCCAGAGCTCTTCTGGAGGGATTTCAGGGACAACAGGCCAGGACTTGGATTCTATTTCAAAACTTTCTGGAAAGAGAAACATCTCTGCACATTCAAAAAGCTGGAACGAAGTGAAAGCAGAAGCATCTCTTTGCATCAGTAAGCACCATCCTTTAACACCTTGCCTCCACACTCTCAGAAATTGCTGAGACCTTTGAAACGTCACTTGCAAATAACCTGAGCAAATGATAAAGCTCCCGACCTTTTGAAAACAGCAGAGGGCAGTACCTGTTGAAGTTGATTGGGTACAGGATGACATCCTCAGGTGCTCTGCCATCCCACTGAATGACATAAGCCTGCTGGAGCATGACGACAGGCTGGTACTGCTGGTACGGAGCTCCTCTGTTCACACCCCGCAGCCTCACAGGGTGGGAAGGGGGGGCGGCTCTGGCGATGGACAAGGTCAGGTTCTCGGGGCGTCTGGCCTGGATATAAAGCTGAGGGTGAGAGGAAAATGACAAACACATCCATTAAACCAGGCAGGCGCAGCCGTAACATGTGCATTTGATCATCGTTGCCTGTAAATGGCTTTTGCCAATGAAGAGTTCAGAGCATCTGGAAAGTCACTGAAACATTTCCAGTTCAAATAAAAAGGTAAACCAGAAATAGCATCTGCAGCCATCCATGGGGACAGCATGAAGTGAGATATGAAATGTACAGTGCTATAAAAATGTTCGCTATTCAAAATCTTTAGGGAGAAGGGTAATCATGGAAGTATTGCAGAGTAACTCCTTTTTTTGAATTCAAGTAACTGCATTTTAAAAACAGGCTTATTCCATTGAAAATACAGAAAACTGAAATTATTTCAATGGGCTTTGGATTAGGTCCAGGTGTCTAATGGAATCCACATCTTCACTCTCAAGTAGCAGCCTAGGCTGAAATTCTGGGGGCTAAAATTCAAGGGCCTGACCATATGACCTTATAGACTAAATACCATATTCCACAGGCTCCAGCAAAGGTCTCCTGTGCGGCGGCCAACAGATGCCTCTGACCCATAGCTCAACTCCACAGAACAATTACAAAACCACACTGCAGCTGTATGCCTTTTCTGCCCTGCCATCACTCAACCAAGGGCCAATTCATGTGGCAAACATTAGTTTTAAGGCTGACACATGGTGTTCCCCTGCTTTCCACCATGGGCAATTCCAGAGCAAAAGTAGGATGCACAGCTAATCATACAGATCTGTCTCTGCATGCAGGGCTGTAGCAGGCAGCTTGTCATGTTCCCTGAAGGTTTTCAGATGCACTGAGGACAGATGAGGACACGTATAATCCTCCTGCCTTCACTCTCCTACAGCGCAGAATAGCTCTCTTTGCATGAAGAACTTAAAACATCCAACACAAAAATCCATGGTAGCTCAGGAATGTCTCCGCTTCCACATGAGCATACATCCATCAAAATTATTCTTAAACTCATTTTGTGTCCTTGAGGTAAATCTAAACGGAGGCAGTAGTTTCTTATCAGATTTTAATTTGGCAAGGATACAAGTGCAGCCAAGATTAGCAGAGAGATCATGACTCCATCTATCAGGGTATCTGCCTTGTAACACAGGGCCCTCACATCTCCAGATCTGCTTCTCTTCCTCTGCGCAGACTGAAAGCTCTACAAAAGCAGGCTATCTCTCACTGGTCTGTATGTGGGCTTATTTTAGTTGGGGATGCTATCAAGTTCAGCTCCCAGTTCCAGTTTCATGCTCAGAAGGACTCTGTGCTTGTGCCTGCTCCTGATGTTGAGTTTGAGCTCCTTGGGACCTCCAAAAGAGGGGTCATCTTTGGCTACCCTTTGTCTCATCCTTGAACTCAACAGGTTCATGCTGAATGCTCAAGTTAAAAATTTGGGTCTCATGTCAAAGAAGCAATCTAAAAGTGGTTGTAAATGTTTCTCGGATATTCAGCCCACTCCTCCTTTCACACCATTACACTTGAATGATGAAAAGCTCTCCTGAGCGATATCTGCAGACCCTCAAAGATTAAAGAGGATCCCAGGATGGCATTAACATAACTTTTTCCTGGTGGCCGAAAGTATTGATGAAGTAATTCACTCCAAACAAATCTCTGGACTGCAGTCCATTTGCTTATTCTTGATGAATCAAGAAAGAATAAGTTCTTGGCACCGTCTGATAAAAGACTCTGGAATGAAGAATTCATCCACTTTCTGGAATGAAAAATCCATCTTTCTTAGGAACACCTCCATAATTTTTGGTTAGCTCTATTAAAATCTCTGAGAGAAACTGGGTCATAAAGAGACTGTACAACACGAGAAATGGTGACAGCTTAATGTAGTAGAAGAAGAGCTGGTTAAAATGTTTCAAAATGGGAACCTTCTACTTGCCTAGATGGTTTAATGGACATGGTTGTTATTTTAGCTGCTTAACGCTCCTTACTGAAGAGATGTGTCAGATTTCCTCATGCTTACATGGCAGTTTTCCCAAGAAGATTGTGAAACTGAGAAGATAAGTTCTGTACAATTCACAGGAATCTGCTATTCAACTGGATAGCAAGCATGAAGATAAGCAACATGCAATGTATTGGAACTGACAGTCTTGGTTTCTGAGAAAAGGTTTTCTTGCTTTCTAGTTTCTTTACCCTTATTTTTGTCCTGTGATACTCTCAAAGCTGTGAAGCCGGGGCAAAATACTTTAAAAATGAGAAGCTCAAAACAAACCTTCTCCCTCTGGTTGACCAACTGTTCAAAAAATGTTAATTTTTTAAGGAGAAACATTTTCTTGATTAAATTTCCAAGCAGAGACTTTAAAATTCTTGCAGAAAGAAAAAAAAACCCTGTAGCTTGCTTTCTCAAAGACATGCTAGGATGTCACTGATATCAGGAAAACTACTTTGACTTTCAATTGGTGCACATCAGAGATCAAAATTGGACCTCTTTGTCGAAAAACAGATGCCATGAGCTGAAAACAGACACCATCTCACAGGCTTCTCCTTCTTCCCAGTCGGTGAGGTGCTGACAATCCTCAAGCATCACTGATACCCTGGGACTGTATGGCTTCCTAGTGGCTAGAAAAGCATCTCTTGGTATCTCCTGCATCCCTTGCTTGCTGTATATTTAGGAGCATCAGCACCAAAACCAGCCACGGAGGTACTGAGTCCACAAAACCACCTGAAGGTGTATAAAGTGGAGATGCGGGATCAGGGCAACTGCAAACATTCACTGCAGGAACAATGGAATAATTTCTATTTCAGCCAACAGCAGTTTGGTAGTGACCAAGTGAAATGGTGCAAAATCAGCAGCATTTCCTAAGGTATTTTAGAGTTGCAAGGCATCGATTTTTTGTTAGTTCAAAGCTGACGCTAATTTGGCTACGTGGCAGTCTCTTATGACTGTCTAACACCTTTTTAATCTTATAAAAGAAAATAGCACATACTGCCAAAAGCTCTGCTTATTTTAATAAAGAATAATACCAAAAAAAGAAGAGAATTTTCACAACCTCCCCTGGGGTGTTGCTGTGAAGTCTGCAGACAGGCAGTAAGTGCACAGCTTCAACTGCCCAGTGGGAGCCAAGGCACTTGTCTTACAATTTCTATAAAAATCAGAAAAGGTTCAGGAATCTCATTTACATTTTAACAAGTAATGCAGGTGCCAAGAAGTCTCCAGTTCAGTGCCATTGGAAATCTCACACACCTACATGAAGAGAACTATGTAATGAGCCTCTCCCTAAAGTTTGCTTCTATTACTGGCCTTTGCAACAGCTGAAAGTCAGGTTGAGGGGACACCAAGGACCTCAGTGCCCTGGTGACGCAGGCTGGGTGACTCACAGAGGCCGCCAGAAGGAGTGGAGCTGACAGCTCTTGGGATTGCCCTGTGAGTCTCCCTCAGTTTAGCCATCCTCCTTGCTTTATTTACATTACAACATGAGTTTCAGCTGTCATTAACGAGCAAAGGGGTTGGTCTTGTTTGGACACCAGCAGCCCCACAGGCTCCAGAAGCAAAAGGGGAGGAGAAAAAGACCTGGTAGTTCTTGCTTGTGTGAATGTCATGATTTTAAGCTGGTCCCAGAACCCTTCTTTGGTAACTTTATTTTACTCTACTAAAGAAGCCTAAGCATTAGTGCCCCCTGCTCGAGGAAGGTCTTGGTCACCACAGGGGAAAGGTGGCATGAAGCCCCTTGGAGACGGTGAGGAGGAAGGACCATGAACCAACCATAAAAGGGTGGGAATGTCAGATCAAAACACCCTCAGGAAAGCCTGTCCCCAGAATTTTTGGAGCTAGAAACGCTGCCAGAGGAACTGCTTTTCCCCAGATGTTTGCTTTCTTGGGCAAATTACATCCAGAAGAAGAGGAGCATGAAATGGGAATGAAAGAAACCAAGCAGAAAGGAATTAACTGTACTCCAGGCCCTTAGCTCAGAAAGGCTTTGCCTGCAATGTTAGCTGAAGTACTTGGATCTCAGCTTTCCATGCCAAGCAGCCCATCCCTAGCCTGACTGTCTTGGGCTCCATTCAGCAGCAACATAGGAGTCACTATTTCCTTCAGCTGGAAAGACATTTTCACCTGCTTGAACTGGGGAAGAATAAAAGTTCTTGTCTACTAGAGCTACATAAAAAGGAAAAGAAAAACAGATTTTGTAATAAAGTTGCTAAGATCAAAGCAAACCATCTTTTTCTATAATCGGATTCACTGTTTCAGGCTTTTGATCTGAAGTATGACATTGAGAATTTAGCAGAAAAACAAATCACCAGTTAGTCAGGGTGCTGAGAATTGGAGTTAAACTGAAATACTCTGAAAATTATACCCTTCAAATTAATCAAACTCTGCTGCATGGGACCAATTTCTCCTACCCTGCACATACATATATTTCCCTCCCCCAAACCCATAAAGTGAAGCATTTAATATGACCTTTACTCATCCTGCTGGATCCTGATTAGTTGAAAAATGCTGGTAAGTAATGGATCCCAGAGAAGCAAATGTTTACGCTTGCCTAAACCTAGCCAAGGAAATTTTCTATGGTGGAAAAACTGCCTCACCATGTGGAGTGCCATAACCAGGAGGATATTAATAGAAATAAAAATATAAATGCCTATTTGTTTGCAATTCTGAATTTAACTGTTAGGTTGCCAGAGCAGGGTTGGCCATTTCTTTAGAGAAACAGAGCAAAACTGAGTGCCAAGGACAAAACCCTAATACAGTGGGGGTGCCTCATAGGAGCCCAATCCTGTTTCTGCCTAGCCAAAGCATGCCAGGGGTTTTAAGTCCAGTGTTTAGACACTTAAACAGCAACTCCTGCTCTCTGCTGTGCAACTAAAGCAAATGCATAAAATTTCTTTTAGCTTAAGGAGACATGCATACCCTGGATGTGGCTGTGATTTTCACTGCTGTGAAGGTTTAAGATCATCCTGAGCTAAGGCTGAGCATCCTTCAGCCAGTGATTTCTGGATGGGAAATAAGTGTGAGTTTGCACCTCAACCACCCATTTCTTCATCCTGGACACGAGTAGGAGGTGCCAGAGAAGTAACATCTTCCATTACTGAAACTTAATTCACCAGAACTGTCCCCTAGAGTCCCATGATAGTGGACAAATGCCCAGAACTAGAAGACACCAAACTTTTCCCCAACTCAATTTCAACTTGCAGCTTCTTGTGGGCAATGGGAAGAGACAGGGCTCACAGAGCCATGGGCTGCAGGCAGATGCACCCCAAGAGCTTTACTGAATCCTTGGAATTAGGCACATGACACTGAAAGGAGTAAGATTATACCAAATTTATCATTTATCAATTATTTATTGTCTTGCAGAGTGTTGAGGAGGTTTCACTCTATGACCCCTCACAGACTATCTGAGGACACCCACCCAAGTCACCCCGTGGTGCTGCCAGCCGCTGTCCCCATTACCTGTGCGAATTTCCCAGTGCACATCACCCCGTTCCAGCGTGGCACAGGGAGACACCCGGGATGACGCAGCAAGTAGTTGTCCATTCTGCCCACAAAGGTGTCTGGATACCCTGTCACTGACCCGTCCAGATCATGGAAGATAGACATTTTGTCACCATCATTGTCATTGCTTCCAAACCACTGGCCTGGTCTGCCAAAAAACACTTTCAGTCCAACCTAGAGGAGAAAATAAGATGAAAAAATCACCGGTTAGCTCAAAGTAAGGACTTCGCTTGCAGCATTTTAACAGCCAAAACACTGAGACAGCTGGAACTAGAGAGGCCTATTGTCTGAGCAAAGAGTTTGGGTTTGACTCTTCTATTTAGAAAAAAAATGCCAGCCGTGTTAGGTTTCCCTCTCGTTTCTTAATCCCAGGAGATGTTTTCACAGAAATTGGACTTTTTGTTCCCTGAAAGGCACCCACACAGACATGTGGTTGCTTGAAATCACACAGCAATAAATTGAGTGTAGGCAAAAGGAAGAGGGTGAGTGAAAGTGTAAGAAAGTCCTGGATGGTTATGATATTTACTGAGGAATATCAAAGCTGTTAATAAAGAAACAAAAATTACGGGACATTTGGTGAATTTTCTTATGTATTTTCGATGTCAGTGCTTAGTGGTTCTGTGAGTGTCATTTTTCTAATTGTTCCTTCTAAAACCCTATAAAACTTTTAAAAGTGACAGCAATTCTCAGAATGGGCTCTTGTGCACATTCTAATATATCCCATAAAGAATTTTTTTTTTTTAGGAAATAGAAATAACAGGAAGCAGCATTATCCTTGTTATGCATAGCTCTGTTCTCAAGATTTTTCAGCAGCTGAGTAAAAATATCTGTCCTGATATGAAACTCAAGCAAAACAAGGAAACTGCAGATGTTCAGCAAAAAAAACCCCAAAAAAACAACCAAGGAATATTTTAACGTCTGCAGATAAAATTATTACAGTGTGAAGATTAAGTTCCGAAGTAATCAAGACAATAATTACTCCAGGTCAAGCACTCCAAATGAATCCGGCAGCAATGTGCATAAAAGCAAACAGCATAAATAGAGACTGGATCACGTCGACCCAAAGGACTGTAATTTGTTCAATTTAGCCCAACTAATTTTAATTGGACTGTGCACATGAGTAAGAATTAGGGTCGGCAGGATTAGATTGCAAGTTTACTAAAGGCTTTATTTTAACAATAATAAACAGAAGGGCTTAGGAGAATAGGAGGGTTATTGTGATTCTGAGTTAGATGGGAAGTCTATCGGCTTAAAAAGAATCACCACTGCAGCAACAACACTGCAGAATAAAAGTCTTTATTTCTTTAAAATTAAACTGAAGCCTAGAACCATTTTTCTGCCACCTTCTTGTCTGAGTTTATAAACAAACACCTGAAGCAGGAGGCTCAAACACATGGAAATTTAATGTGTATTTTTGAGTTTTTTGAAACATTTTCCTACTGCACTGCAGGAAGATTTTCCCCAAAAGGTTACTTGGCACAGTAGGAGGATCCCAAAAGTTGGGTGTTTTTTTTTCCCTCTTGTTTTAATTTATAGAAGAGGAGATATTAAAAAATGTAAACGCTGTGCTGCAGCTCAAAGCTCCGTTATAAATACTTTGTGACAGTGCACTTCTGGAGTTGAATATGAAAACAGGCACTTCACTGGGGAGGAGAACAAAGTCAGCTGCACTTCAAACCAAATGAAGGCACAGCCAGTACAGCTTACATTTGGTCAACACTCTCAGTGTTTCCATCCAGAAGCAGACAGCTTTGGTGCTAATGCTATTATAACATTCTCCTCTAAGAAGTCTGAAAGTCAGAAATTAAATGGAAATGTTAATGAGCAGCGTCATTCTTTTTATAAGCCTCAAGGTTACCTTAGTTTGGTACACTGCGGGATAGGGGCGTAACTGGGTTTGCAATTAAAGCTATGGCACCAAATATTTTATTCTAGGTGAACACAGAGGAACAAAAACCTCATCTCCTCGGGTGTGTTCACGTGGAGCCAGGAATGGGAGAGAGGAGGGGCAGGGACAGGCCATGTCTCGATACAGCAAAACTATTCAGACACCTCATTTTCACTCAGTGTGGACTCCCTCAGAGTGAGGTGTACCTTTATGGTGTAGAGGTTGCTTGAATTACCTGTCTGAAGCCTGGCAGGGACACCTGACAGATGGTGGTTATGTGAGCGTGTAACCTCTTGGGAATATGCTAACTCAACCTGTCCAAAGGCAGCACATCTAACACGCCTGCAGGGAGGTCCTGACAACTGCACTTTCTAAATTAAAAAATAACAATGTACTGGAAAGTATTGTAATAACTCGCAACTTTTTCTAAAATTTAAGCGTTGGCACAAACTGCCAGCAAAAGACATATTGCTGTATCACTGCTGTCATTTTAAGAAAACCATTTGCATCCAGCATGAATCTTCCCCTGTTTTACCACTCGAGGACTCTGCACCCACAGCTTTTGCTCTGCTGGAGTGATGCAAACCCTCACCATGCCAAGTTCCCTTTGCTCAGGAGTCTCTGTGGGGTTGGGCTAATTTTTTTCTGCCCTCTTTTTTGGGTGATAAGAGACTTTAATGCAGTGTCTGCTTTCCTTTTTCCCATCATGAACTGTTTACAAATGTGTGCTTTGATGCAGAAACCCAGCACAAAGACAACAGAGGCTAAACATAGTAAAGTCAACATTAGGAAGCGCCCATCTATTAGCTAGGCAGGACTGCAATCCCATGGGAGCTGCTATTCCATAGCCAGGAGCCAGCACTGGCCCCTGTGAGTCTCCTGGGGATCACAACCCACCCCTCCCAACACAGACCAGTGGGATTTCTTTGGCACAAGTAATTTTTGAGATGCCGTAGTGTGAGAGAAGACACAGACAGAAGCAGAATAGGCTTGAATCCACCCTGACCAGAGAGACTTTTAGCAATGGGAGTAAACTGGGAGAGTTGGTGAGTCTCCTGCACCTGCTGAAGGTGGCCTTGTTCATGGCAGCCCAAAAGGTCATGTACTCCCTCTTGGTCTGCTTCTCATTCTGCAGGAGCTGTGCCCCAAAGGGACATGGGGATTAATGTTCTGCTTTTTTATAAATAAAAAGAGTCAGGTTGTCTTAGGAAATGATGCACAAGTGTTCTCTTTGGGCCCGGCTCTGTTCTGGGCTGTGCCACCTTCTTGGAGCTCTGCAAGTCCTACTGACAGAGATCTACAGGAGACCATCAGTCACGGCCTCAGCGGGGTTAAAACCAACTACTGCCTCCACTGCTCTGAAATAACTTTTTTAAAGCACTCTTTTTAAAACAAACAAGCCTAGCAATAATATTGCTACTGATAAGTGCACAGATAATATGTGAGATTTAGCTTTGTCAACAGAAAAGCAACTAGAAATACTTTTTGTGTAGTGTAATGTTTAGGTCTTCTGTTCTGCTTGACTGTTGTTTTTATGCTGGAATTAAGTAAGATCTGACTGGATTTATTATTTTGTTGTCCAACCAATCTTTTGATTAGTCTGATTAATTATGCAATTATTCCTTCAGCATGACTAATAGTTTTGTCATCACTACACAACTTGCAGTAAAGTTTAATTTCTTCTTAAAAAACTATGGTAAAATGATGTCCTTTAGGGAATTACTACTTAGCCACCCTTTAAAAAGTAATAAAATGAAGCCTGGAGATGGAAAATTAATTAAAATTGTCTACGGGCTCTATCTTAATGAGTCAAAGATATATTATCCTATATAGCAATGAACTGCAAAATAATAAACTAGCTGTGGCCATTCAAGTCTGAAATCAGATGTAGCACATCTGGGTTCAATCCAGATAAAACAGAATCAAAGTGAAAATTGCTGGGATGCAGGTGCTTACAAACATAGATTTATTTTTTTTTAAGATGGCAAAATGCCAAATTCAGAAATGGGTATTTCTTGGAAATGTACATGCAATAAGTAATTCTTGGGATAATGTCATTAGGGTTTTGGGGGGATTTTTTTTTGTAATAGGCTTACACTCCACTACTTTAATTTGCTTTGCAGAAGTATTTAAGACATTGGGCCATTTTTGCTTTGATAAAACTAGATCTTAAAGGAGCTGCAGGACTAAACTGCCTCTCAGACAAAAAATGCTGGCTATATAAGAGGCTCATTGGCCTCAAATGGTTTGACTGTATTAAAGAGTTGCATTTTCAGCCACTCAAGGGGTAATCATCCTCTTTGTGAATGTTCATAGATGTCAACTCTCTGAAACCTTGGCATTAGACAGAGTCCTACAGCCATTACTGGGGGAAATTTTCCACTCTCTTCTACTCCACTGATCAAACTTTTTTCCTCTAAGTTCCCCTGCCCAGTTTCAGGTTGATTTTCTCATTCATCTTCCCCATGACCATCTCATAACCAGTTCCCCAAGGGAGGACATGGAGAAGGTACAGAAAACTATAAAGGTCCATAAAGCATCTAAGGTAACTAAGATCTCCTTTCTCAAATACACAGGAACTGTGTTTTCTTTAGAGGAGCAGACAAGTGACCGCAGTCAACGCCATCCTTTCATGAAATACCCTCTGGTTCTTGGTCTAAAGTGTACCAGAGAGGGGACAGACAAACTGCCTGCTTGCCAAAGGCAGGGATATTGGTCAATCCCAGAGCAATGGAAATTTTCCTCAAGATAAAAACCAAACCTCAAGCCAAAGTTACTACAGTTCATGGACATCCTAACAAGTATAGACCTTGTTTGAAAAAAATCTAAGGAGAGGTCATGATCCCTGGGAGCGAGTCAGGTGGAATCCATCATTTCTCAAGCCAAGTATCCAGGGTCATGATCCCTGCAGGAATTCAGGACAAGAACTGGAATTGCTCAGCATCCTACAGCTCCTGCCAAGGCAGAGATACAGAGCTTCATTCTGCTGCCCCAGCTCAAAATAAGTCCCTGTTGTGCTCAACAGGAATTTCACAGCTGATCCCAGAAACTGGGTCATGGCTTTGCTTCTAAGTGCATTTGCTATTTCTGTAGAAGAATTGTATTGCAGCTTACTGGCTACTGACATCTCATGTGTGACCCTCTCAGCCTCTGAGGCCTGGTCCTCACCAGGTCCTCAGCAGCTGGTGCTGCACCAGCTATGGGATGTGTTCTGGGTCTTCTGGTTACAAGGTAAGACCTGTCTCCAATGCAGATTATTTTATGTATTTCTGCCCAGGCATAAGGTATCATCATATTTTACATGCCTATAAAATAACATTCATTAATTAAAAAAATAAAAAAAAGTGTTGCAAAATAATTTGGTGGCATGTCCCAAAGAAGCACTCACCAGAGCTTGGAAATCCTGCTCCGGGATAGACCTCTCACCACTTCTAAAAACTTCGTAAACTTGCACATCCAACAGCACACATTTCTGCTTCTCTTACTTACACTTCTCTCCATCAGGATCTGTGACACGTTGTTCTGGGGGCTTATCTGCCAGGAGTTCTTCATGAAGAACCCAATGGCGCTTGAGTGTCTGTCAACAGTGGGGGTGAACTTCTTGAAAGTGCATCTTGCCATCCTGACAGGCCCATCATAAATCTGGAATCCACGAATAGGGAACGTCCTGTGAGATTTAAATACCAACACAGTCCTGCGTTAAAAGCTTGGGCAAAGGCTGAGTCTTCTGACTGTGCAGAAAGATATTAACAAGTAGCTTAACGACCTTTTCTTTCCCAAAACTGGGATCTGAAGACTCCTCACACATGAAAGATGAAACTCTGCCGAGCATCCTCTGCGGGATGAGACTCACTCCTAAGATTGCCTAAGGCTTGTGAGCTGGGGTACAGCCCTTGCCCGCAGCCACCCAGGGGTTCATCACCACAAGGAAGACCCAGAGGGCTCTATGCCAGCATTGCCATCAGGTTCCTTTTCCGGGGCAGACAGGTTTCTCAAGAAAACATTAGCATGACTGAAAAAATGATGGCAGTCAGACTCCCTGGAGGCAAGTGTCTCCTTGGAACCAAGCACGGAAGGACTGATAATGCCTGTTTTGTCATACTCTTTTCCAAGAGCACATTGCTTAACAACATGATTAGAGGTTGTCTGAACTGTACGAGAGGAGGTTTTTTTCAATTTCAATAAAAACACCAATGATAACTGAGGATGGGTCTGGTTATTCTTGCCATCCTACAGAGATCCCACTCCTGTTGTCTCTTATTGCCGAGACGTGGATAGCCAGGGCTGTGTGCATGGGTACCCTAATGGGTACTGCTTGCTACTTAATTTTATAGACCTCGTAGAAGGTTTAATAATTGGTAAACATTACCAAAACCATACATTAAGGTCGAATTTAGGCTTCAAAAAGCACCTTGCTGTGAGGATGTGGGTAGGCACTGTGGTTGCTGGAGAGGAGGCTGTGCTGCCAAAAACAGGTGCTGTAAAAATGATTTCTCCTTTCTCCAACCAGCCATAATTCCCAGCTACACCTGCAACAGGGAGGCTGTCAGGTTGTGTGGGAGCTGCACCATCACCTCAACACTGCGCTACTGAAGCACTGCATGACAGCCATTTGGTATATTTCAGATCCTCTAATCCATTCTCCAGTGACTAATAAATTAAGGAGAAAACTAAATCAAACACATTCAGTCAAGAATGCTCTCAAGCTGTTGGCTTGAAGAGTGAGTTTATTTGGATGCTTATTATTTCTGGCCTGTACAGTAATTTAAACACCTGGTATAAATTACTCATCAGTAGTGACATTAATTCCTGAGGTTTTTCTTCTAGCTTATGTTAGTGCCAGGAAGAAATGGCAGGAGAATAACTCACTTGTTTCTGGGCAGTGTTCTGTATTCTCCATTTGCCCCTTTTCCCCAGTAGCTGTTTTGGCCTCCCTGGGAGCCAAAGTTGCTGCTTTCTCCAACAAAAATGGAGTGTGTAACCTCCAGGCTGGAGCCTTCATCTGTCGGGAAAGTCCCATCACTGCAAGCAAAGAAACATCCCATAACTATGCAGCACAGCACCACTGATTAATTAACATTTTTAATTATACCACAGACACAGTAGATTTTTTTCATTATTTTGGAAAAAAGGTGCATGCACTGTTATAAGAATCTGCTTTAAAATATATTCAGAAACCAGCAAGTTAGTGCCAAGGTAGCTTCGTGCTTCAGCATCAGGACCTCCCGTTCAGGGGGAAATATCCAGCAATTACAGTGTATTCCCCAGAGATGCTGAGGCAAAGAGAATGAAGGGCTCATTTGCCCCTTGTATTAATGGCTGTCCAGGGTAGACTTGATGTGGTCTGGGAGGGAAATGTGAGCTTCTCTCCTGTATTATACCAATCACCTGGGGAGTGTCTCAGCTTCCATAGCTGAACATGTTACACCGAGGAAAAAAATGGGAAGAAGGTCCATTTTAAGAAATTACCTTGCCAGAGTAAGTCCGATTCCATTGTCTGAAAACCTGGGACAGAAGAACACAGTGGTGTAAATGATGAGGAATGTCTGCAGCGAGTGTGGCCTTCAGACCTATTTACATCTGCTGTGAGGGGAGCGATACAAGAGGCCATTAGAGTAACTTACCCTGAGTTGCGGAAAATAATGTCCCCGCCCCTGGCCCAGGCACCGTGGTCATTATTTTTAAAAGCTATAAGACCATCAATCACAGCAGGAACTCGTGGCTTTTCAGGATCAGCATCTTGATGTGGCCGAAACCTGAAGCAAGAAGCTCAGTTAACACAACACAGGAGACACAGGAATTGAGCGCAGAAAGAGGCAGTCCTGCCCAGCAGACCTTGGTTGGCTTCCAAATATTGGCATGGTGTGTCCAAAGAGGTGACAGGCCCTGGATCAGGGTCAGGCTGTTGGCCTGATTTCATTTCTGTGCTTTGGTTCAAAGCAGAAAACAAGAAACATTCGTAAGGATGAAATTCTGGCCCCAGTGAAATGAGCAGGCAATTTCTCGCTAGACAACAGTGGACACACAGTTGCTCCTTAATTTGATTCAGTGTGATTTAAAGGCACAGAAAACATTTTTCCCAAGTCACTTGGGTCCTTTTGTAGATGTCCTTACAAGGCCCATTGAGAATTCCTGTGTTGATGCTAGAAAATCAATTAGGCACTTTCAAAAATCTCATTCTGCAAAGACAGTAATTGGAGCTGCTCTCCTTGCCTGTACAGACCAGACCTCCATATGCCTCTGTGTCTGCTGAAAGAGGATCTGTCCAAAGAAAAGAAGGATTCGCCCTGGGATCTGGGCCCATCTCAATTACACACAGGCCATTTCTTGCCACGCCAGCTTTTAATGAGAGATTTGTGCTGCGTTTGGAAAAAAAAAAAAAATCCCTAGTGCTTTTTCTGAGTCTGCTTTCACCTCCTACTTCTTCCAGCTGATGTGCCGAGGCACGTGTGCCCTCGGGGCCCAAGGGGGTGACCCTGGCAGGGAAGTCTCACAAGGGACACGGAGTCATCCTTTCCTTTCATGCTTGCAGGGATATCATACGTGGGATTGATAGGGAATGATGGAGGAGGGAAGGAGCCAAGGCTTGACCAGGAGCAGCAGTTGATTTCCCTCCCAACCTCCTCACACAGATCCACAGGACTTCAGAGAGTGAGAACATGGCCTTAATTTACCTGCTTCCACTTGGCAAAAGGGAGCTCAGAGGTTTCAAAGCAGCTGAGAAAAACCTTTGAGGTTATTTATTTTGCTCATCAAGCCTAGACCAGTCTCAGCAGTCACCTCTCATAAGTAAGTTCTTCTAAGTAATTAGTAATAAGTGTTAGCGTTTACAAACCCACTAATGGACTAATGGGATCTGGATGGCCTTTCACATGCTTCGCTGCTTAGTCCTCATAACCCCCAGTGCCTGTGTGTCCGATTTGGTGGGCAGTAACACAAACGATTCAGTGCATAGCTGCGGAGGATTTTCCTCGGCACATCAGAGATAGCTTGTGTGTTTTCCTCAGGCGTTCCAGCCGTAACGAGGCATTGACGATCTGCTAAATGCAACGCAGAAGCCAAGAAGCAACGCAACGATCCAGACTCCTTAGCCCTACAGCACGTGCTTACCTGGCATTATCGACAGCCAGATACTCTCTGGGATCTTCAGCGTTGGCTCTCGTAGTCTTAACTCCTTTTCCAAGAAACAAACCAGCCTGGAAACGAACACGAGTCCAATTACTTTAACAGATCGCTCATCAGAGAGCGGAGATCCCAGATTTTTATCACTGAACGTGGGCAGCCAGCGGGTGCGGGCACAGCCAGCGCCTGCAGCCCGGGCTCTCCCTTCCCTTGGCGCGGCTGTAGCGCAGGATGGAGCGCGGGATGGAGCGCGGGATGCAGCGCCGAAGCCAGGACAGAGCCGGCCCTGCCAGATGTTACACATCAGCATCCTGGGCTGTCCTCGCACCCAAAGCAAGGCTCTGAACTCCCACTCCCTCTCTCCCTTGCAGAAAGCAATAAGGGACTCTGCCAAGCTCTTGATAACTTTTTGGAAAAAGAGTGTTGTTAAGAATTAAGGCTTCAAATACCGAGTGACGAGTCTCTCGACAGTCAAAAGGGAACATGAGCTGCTGTAGCCAACTTACAGGCTTTGGGCTAGAGCAGCAGCTGCCATGGACCAAGGAGTAAAATATATAAGGCACTGAGAATGACACTGATTTCAATCTAAAATCCTGAGAAAGGAGTTAAAAATGCTTTTTATAGCTTACAGGTTATGTTTTCATGTCTACAGTATATTTGGGGGAACACGTTTTTTCTTGGAATTTTCCTCAAATTTTTGGTCTCATTTTCCAAACGTAATGGGCAGGTCCTGGCACAAAGGACTTTCGCTCAATCCCCTGTGTCCTGGCACCACTGTGGCAACAGCAGTGCTTCGTGTCCTGCCTGTCTTTCCTTAAATCTCATTTAGCAGTAGGTGTATTTATGGCCTGGACACATCCCCTCTAACGCAGCCACCCAACTGAAGTGCCTGGAATGGGACCCCCTTTAATAGTTAGGAAGAGCATCACCCCAAAATGTTGATTGTGTCTTGATACAGTGTTAAAAAGACCCTTAAGACACCCCCAACCATCTGATTTCGGAGCAGCACACACAGTCAGCCCTACGCCATACTATTCTATTGATAGAAACATAAAAATCATCCACGTGCCTTGAAATTCGAGTGGACTCTGTTGTTGTAAAATACCCCCAAGGGGGTATGTTCAGCCTGTCCCTCTGGATATCGCCCCTCGGACTGTCCAGTGGGAACCCGGTGGAAGATGTACCATATCCCAACATCCTAAAAGACAACGGGAGGCCTGAGGAATGGGACATCGCAGTTAATGATGCAGGTTACCCTGGGAATTTAGGGTTTCACACTGTGCTGGCCAGATTTCTAACCTGAACCTGCCAAACGTGGGTCCTTGGGGACACACAGCAGCCCATGACTCTTACATCCCCCAGCTTATCCTTTGGCAAGCACAGTGGGGCCCTGGGGCACACACACATGGGTTTTAAAAATGCATTTGTTGTGGGTGAAATTCAATTATTAGAAACAGCTGGTCTATATGGGACTATTAAACACGAACATGGTTTGGATAATCATAAAAGATAATAACAAGGATATACAAATATAAAATTTGATTGGGCATTTAACCATTAGCTATGAATAAAAATCACATACCATTTACAGCCACACTTATGAGAGAAGGCAGTGGAGAAGTGTAGGCAAATACTTACAGCATCTTAAAACATCAAAAGCTCTTAGCAGAGACTAAGGTTGCAGAAATACATATCCAAATTGTAGGTCTTATTAAAAAGTTACTGCCCTCACACTAATGACACCAATAAGAGTAGAATATGTGGGAACTGGAGACAAAGCATAGCTCTGCCATTAAATGGTTTTACCTGAGCACCAGCCGCTGCGTTTGCTATTAAGTTGTTGTTTGGATTTGCAATCCAGAACGTGCTGACAGCCCTGAAAAATCAAAATTAAAATGATCCTAAGCAGTTACCAAACAGGAAGGGATACATTTTCATAGCGCTGCACTGGACTTGAGCCACAACTCTCCTATTGACTTTAAAACTCCACACAACCTTTTAATGACACTCTTTAAGGAAAAGAAACCATCTAGTAATGTCAGACATGGTCCTTTATGGAAACACATGCTGAATCTATTGTAAATTATATGAGAGCATTAACACAAAATCCGTGCTCTGTTCGATGCAGCTGAAGGAAACCCAATGATGTTGTTTTTAAGTTAAGCAGCTTTGGAAAATGTCTGAAACTTCTGGTCTGTTTTTTTCAAACTTCAGGGGCAATGGCAGGAGTTGGGGGGTTCTCTGTGAATTTATGAAGCTTCTATATGGAAAACCAAACAAATGTACTTGCAAGCTGCAAATAGCCTATTAAGCAGAAGATTAAGGAGATAAAATTTTTATGTTTGTTCCAATAAGGAGCTTTTCTTCAGAATGAAAATCAGTAGTGATACAAACAGAAGCCAGATATAGCTATGAAAATGTTGTCAACTGTTGTCTTGCTTCATTGGATAACATCTTTGGTGGTAATCAAGACCACATGTAAAAACACTGTAAACCTTCTCTCATGACTACACCAATTCATTTGATCATTCTAAGCAGAAAATTTCAATCATTTGTAATCCACTTTAACTGTTAAATAATCAAAAATCCACTAAAGAGGTGCAAAATAAATCTGTAATAACCACACAAACAACCTTAGCATTCCAGCAACATTAATTGCAATTAATTCAGTTAAGTAGAGTTTGTCCCCTGTGTTCTTTTACAGAAAACATAAAAATACAAATTCCCTCTGTTAAACTGTGTTGCCAGCCTATACCAGGGCTGAAGCAATTTGCATTTATGAGACAGATTTCATGGAGCCTTCGACATCCTGCTTATGAAGAACTGAAAGGGGGTCAGAAATGAGCAGAGTGCTCTAACATATTTATGATTTAGAGAGCTGGAGCACCTCTCCTGTGGAGTCAGGCTGAGAGAGTTGGAATTGTTCAGCCTGGGGAACAAAAGGCTCCAGGGAGACCTTAGATCACCTTTCAGTGCCTGTACGAGGGAGCTGGACAGGGACTTTTGACAAGGGCTTGGAGTCACAGGACAAGGGGGAATGGCCTTAAGCCGAAAGAGGGCAGGGTTAGGTTAGATATTAAGAAGACATTCTTTCCTGTGAGTGTGGTGGGGCCCTGGCACAGGTTGCCCAGAGAAGTTGTGGATGCCCAGTCCCTGGAAGTGTTCAAGTCCAGGCTGGATGGTGCTTTGAGCACCCTGTGGATGGTGATCCTGCCTGTGGCAGAGGGGTTGGAACTAAATGATCTTTTGGGTCCCTTCTGACTCAAACCATTCGGTGATTCTAGGATTCTCTGAAAACAATGACAAGAATAACCAGCAGCAAATATTCCCTGCCTAGGATTCATGCGGGTGTTAAAAGATACCTTCACAAGCAAAGAATGGTCAAGTTTTAAAACCACAAATGGTAGAAAAAAGCTACAATTTCTCATTTCATATTAAATAGCACTTTTCAAGTTCCACCACACCATTTTTTGGGAGCCAGCTACAAAGCACGACAGAAGTGCCAAACCTGGCTCCGGCTCCCGGGGGCACTTACATGCAGTCCGTGCTCGGCACAGGGATGTAACTGCCATGGAGGTGGCTGCGGATGGCCAGGCACATCCCCTCGCTGCGGTCCGAGGGCAGGATCGTGCCCGGCCTCGTGAGGAGGCCCAGGTTGTGATAAAAGGTGTTGCGCTGCTCCGTCCCGTCTTCGAGGAAGAAACAGTGGCCCAGGGTGTCATAGCCAAGGGTGTCCTTCACCTGGGGAGAGGCGCACAGGCTGCAGTGGGAGCTGTCACTGGTGTGCTTTGCTCAGCAGTAAAGTCCCAAAACACCGACGGAGCAGTTTTGCCCCCGCTCTGCTCTGCGAGAGGGACCTCTGTCAGTCCCAGAGCTGACCCGGGCTCCATGCAGTGTGCGCAGCTGTGGACTGATCTTAAACAATGAAATGCTATTAAAATTACTCTGAAGAAGATCACATGCATAATTAAAAGAAAATTTCAAAGTGCTGGATTTAAAATCTCCCTCAGCTCTAAAGGAGAATATTCGGTGTCATGGAATAAATATCTGCATAAAAATACACAAAGATAACTGTGGCTTTCAGAATAAACCAAAAAATTAGCACGGTTAATCCAGAAATTTTCATGATTGCAACATTTTCAAAATAAAAAAAGAAATTCTTTAAAATGCACCATGTGGAGTAATTTGCATTAACGAGATTTCTGTTCTTTCTCCTCCATTCTCAGAAGGTGCAGGGCCACTTCATTCCTGTAATGATCATCTCGGGCAGAGATGGTATTTTACTATTTCAGTCTATTTAATATTAATTGACAAGCTCAGGGATATTGCATTAAACCCTAATTTGACCAAGAGGACTTAGCACAATCCTCCTTTGATGTACAGTCTTATGAAGATAAATTCAGAAATCCTGCATTTAAATGTAAATACTAAATCAGGCTAGTTATAATACCAGCTATTTGTTACTGAATCTTACTGAAACCTTAAATTTGTACTCAAATGATCCCTGTCAGCATATATATATATTCCCTCTTCAGGCATACAAAATTCCTGTTGACGTCAGTTACGCTCATGTAAGACTGGAAGATTAACTAATATTAACCTACTTGGTTATTTTTGTATACAGTGGGATACTTGAAATAAATCCATTTCATAGAATCATATCCTGTAATTTCCCTTTAATGGGCTGCAACTGTATGTAACATCTGGAGTCACAAACAGTATAGTCCCCATAGGTATACCTCTGCTGGATTTCATTGTTTTCCTGGCAGTCACCCCTCAAACTTGTCATCTGCTGCTCTTGTTTCTGCCTCAATGATGTGTCCAAAGGAGAGTTAAAAATGCGAGACAAACACAACCAGGTACCTGACTCCTCCTGACAGAGTGTTGGAGATCCACCGAGAGCCTGCACGCAGGTGCAGCACCTCAGAGAGAGCTACAGGGAGGGCAACAGGGAACCTGCAGGCAGCAGCACTGAACACGTCCCACCCTGCCAGCAGGCTTGGAAATACAGATAGGAGATGGATTTAGGCAAAAATCCAAGTGACTCTGCCAGCCTGCTAAGATCAGTAAGCCTGGCTACTTCCACCCTTCCAAATGATGGGTAAGAAGCTAAGGAGGCCATGGAGGACTATTTTTGGAAAGAACATTGTAACAACAAACTACTCATTGTTTTAAACAGCATTTCAATTGTAGAGCTCGATTCTTCTGCATTTAGCTGCAGTTTGGCTAATCTGTGCTTCAGGCAGCCGCATGAAAAACCAGACTTGTACCCCAACCAGATTTTAGCTTTAGTTAATGTGATTAGTCCCAGCTTCAGAATTGCATGGCAACCCTGAAAAGTTACACACACGAAACGACAGTGATCACTCTCCTGACCGGAAAGAATGTGATTAAAAGATCACTTACATTTGCACTGGAAGATAAGGGTCTGTGCATCAGAACAAAACCCCAACCAATTCCAGCACAGCATGGATAGAAAATACAAGCCTGGAAAGGCAGCCACCTGCAGCCCTGTCACAGTGGCATATTACTGTGTGTGCCAGCATCAACCACTGCCCACAGCACAGGCTGCAGCCTCGCTGCTGTGTCCAACACCAGATGATGGAGCTGCCTCTAAACACTGAATTATATATAGTTCAGCCACACAGGGTAAGTGACCTTTGTGCACTGCAACATCAGACATGAAAGGCTCCAGCAGTCTGCACAGGGCTGACGTGTGCCTGGGCACAGAGGCAGGTCAGAGCCTGCTTCCAGCCCCCGGGAAGCTCCAGGAATCCAGGCTGCCACTGGCTTGTGTGGCAGCACAGCCTGGCACAGGGAGCAGCAGATGGGGAAGGGCCGTGCGGACAGCCCTGCGTGACCCGTACACAGCGGAGGACACACCACTCCAGCAATGTACTTCTGAATTTGCATCCTCTAAACCCTCAAGGCAGGAGTGGGGAAAACCAGCTCTCTGCCTCAAGGGCTGGAGTTTCATAATCTGATGCTGAAGCAGGTACTCGGCTGTGTTATTTAACTACCTTGCTCTGATACACATCCTCCTCTCTGGAACTGCAAATTATTTTAATCCATTTTAAAGCACAGCTCTTTATTACATTTTAATTACTCTTTTTCTTATTGACTATATATCAAACCCACATGATTCTTTCACAGAATCACATATTTAACCTTTTTTATAAAACCTATTCACTAATTCACAGACTCAAAGCCCTCAGCCATCGCCTGAATAGGTCTCGATCTCACACTTTGAGTCTTGATTTCACAACTATTTCAATCCCACACATCCAGATAAACGTTTGACAACCTCCTTTCTGATAAAGAGCAAGACCATATGCCATTCTTCAAAGGATCGCTATTAGCATAAAGCTTAATTTTTCTTCCTAGGCAGGTTACTTCAGTTCCAGACGTTTAATACCCACATGAGGAAAAAGAAAGTTAAACGACATCCACATGAACTAGACAGGTCTCCTGCCAACCTAAGGGATCTGAACACAGAATCAGGCTCTCCAGACAGAGCAAATGATGAGTATTAGAAGGCAATTAATAACTGTGAGTAATCTGGGCAATATAAATCAAGTTTGGAATACACGAACAGTGCTCCCAAGTGGTACAGGTCCAGCATCCCATTTTCATTAATACATCCTTTCAGGGGGACTCTTTCACACAGAGAGCACATCTAGATTGTGTCTGACACAGCTTTTTCTGCAGGGCTGAGAGAAAGCTGGCAGGAAAAACACAGGAGGTCATGGATAACTCAGGGAATATCTCTATCTCTGTGTGAACACACATCAGGTGAATGAGGAAATGCCCACAGACACCAGAACATCACTCAGGGTCTTGCAGAGCACACAGAAACTGGACATGTTGGGACTGGAGCAGGAATCTCTCTTTTCCAGCTGAGACACATATGTCTTTTGTCATGCCCTTTTTTTTTTTTCCTAAGTTCCTCTTACAGTGCCCTTGTGAGGATCTCGGTCAAAGCCACATTCCTGGGGACTTTTCTGGCACTGAAGCAGCCATTTGAGTCTGTCCTGCTCATATTTCATTCCCTTTGTCATGTGAACATTTCTGGATATATTTCACATTGCCCTGACTTGAACAACCCCTGTCTTCTTTATCTCCATTGCAAATTAAAGATCCATTGCTTCAGTCAACTATTTAAAGTCCATTGTTGTAATTTTAAATGGAAGTTCCTATTATCACAAACTGCCCAGAATTACCGAGGCAAAGATTTCATTATATCTGATCACAACTTTGATAATACTAATTAAGCTATGCTTTGAACAACATGTTCATTTCAAAGAGCTGCACTACCAGATGAACAATTCTAACTCCAACACCAGACAAATAAAGTTGAGAAGTTGGGACATTTCTTGGGGAAAAGATGTCTTATTTCAATGTTCTGATTTCTCTTTACATCACAAATGGCTCCTGCTGTTTAGCACTGGCTAAGCAAAGAGCTGAACTGGGTACTAATAAAATATGTCTCCTACCAGAAGGCCATGAGTTCCATGTATGGCAACACACCTAGAGAAGCAGTGGTGGATAGCCAGGTTATCGAGGTACGTTGGGTGTTCATATCCTCCTCGCTCATCCACATCCTCAGCCAAGTGAAAATGCACAGGGTAACTGCCCAGGATTTGCTGCCCCATGTTTTTTAATTCCACTCCTGACATGTGAACAGAGCTAAAATTCCTTAGGATCTGTTGAGACAAATGTAGATCCAAGTATATCGTTATAATAGAAACACACACAAAAAGAAAAACTTTTTTTCTTTCTCTCATTAGGCAGTATGTTTTCAGGGTAAGATGGGGTCTGATCCCAGGAGGAAGTGTCAGCTCCCTGTTTCCACTCAGAGCAGCTCAGGGCCTGCAGAGCCATGTGCCAGCAGCTGCACACCTACGGGCACGGGGCTGCCAAGGAGCAGCTGCCAAACAGCATGTGCAGTGTTTAGCAATAGCAGTGACAGACACGGTACTCCTGCCAACTACAGAAAGGGGGAGCATTCGCCACCAGGCTCTGTTTCCTGGCAGCTTTTACTCTGTCAAGTGATTTTAGCCCAGACCTGCACAGCTCCCTGATTTCCACTGACTGGTAGAGGAGCAACTTTCCATAAAGCCCCAGTAAGAGCAAGACTCTGCACCTCCACCCAGAACATGCAGAGCAACAAAGAGGAGACAAAGCACAACGGGAGACCCAGCACTTGTCTGAGGAAGCAGGTTTGATCTGCAGGAGGCATCATTTCTTCAGTGGCATCTCGTGAACTAACTTCATATTAACCCTACTGAAAGCAAGGCTGTGGAAAAATCCCTTCTAGCCCAGAGAAGGATATGTTTTTGCAGACACAGTGAAGAACACGGCGTAGACTCATTCAAGTCTAGTTTTGCAAAGCAGGCTGACAAACTTCCTCCTACTTCACAGACAAGTATACTTTTCCCCTCAGACACAATGTTAGTTTCATGCATTAATTATGTTACTTGTTTACAAACCACATACAAGCACATGCATTAAAAATTACTCACTTTAATGTGTCCTCCGAATGTATCAAACGAGTAAAACTGGCACTGATTTTGTCCGTAACAGGAGTCTTCCATTTCTCCTTGAATAAGTATGTTTCTAGTCAGAAGACCAACTTCTGCCCTCATGTCAACACCATCTATGACTTCTCCAATGTGCAGATAAAGTGGACTGCCTGTGGAAATCAGAAGTCTTTTAATTCAGAGTGAGCACAGTGTCTTTGTTATTGCATTGCCTTGAGCAAGTGCACAACTTTGATTTAAGCAATCACCAAGTCTGGGGACATGCCCAGTATCTGATCCCAGAGGAGATCAACACTTCCCCTGACTGCTAAAAAGATCTGCTGCATCTGGTCAAACTTTCAAGTCCCAATATAATATTAGGCCTTTTAGCTCTCATTTGTGCCTAGGTGTTCTGAGGACAAAAACTACTTATAAAAAGATAAGCAGAATGTAAATATAAATATTTGCCACAAACAAGTAGTTTGATAAAAATACTTCATACCATCAATTTTCACTTGATTACTTTTACATTCAGGGCAAGGAAGGAGATTAAATTCTTCAGCCTGGTGCATAGAATAATCTGTACTGGCAATGACAATACGGTCACCAGGTAACCAACTTGTAACCTCATCCACCAGATGAAGAATTATTCCTTTGGACACTTCCACTTTAAATCCATTATGAGGCACCCCTGAAAAATGAAGCAATCAATTATTTGTACAGTTGTACATGGCAAAATCATGCAATTAACTGAAGAACGTACCAATTTAATTTTTTATCTAAATAAGTCTGTGCATATTAGAAGTGCTCTAGCCATTAAATATGTCAGTGCCATCTCTTTGTAAGCAGCTAAAATGTTTCTTTGAGAGAGAACAGTTTGGTCACTGTCCATGTGAGCCAAAGATTATTGTATGATCATAATTTCACTATTCAGATTCAGAGCAGCCAGAAAAAGCAGAGCAAAGCAAGAGAAGACAAACAATTGTCAGGGAAGACTGAACCTTTTATCCACCCACTGAAAGCAGTAACAGTGAAATGAGTGCCGTCGTAGGTGAGGAAATCTCTTTGGGCTATGGCTAACCCTGTTGTTCCATTCCCGTGATACTCCCGCTTATCTTCTGCTGTGGAAAGCTGATCCCCTCCGAGGATCCCCACCAGTGCCCAGGGCTGCCTGAAGGAGACAGGGAAGGAGCAAACCCGTGACATCCCGCCCAGGGTACCCACAGCAATCCCGCCCGGGGTACCCACAGCAATCATCACTGCACGGGGTAACAACAGCATCCCCGCCTGGGGTAACAACAGCATCCCTGCCCCTGGTACCCACAGCATCCCTGTCCCTGGTACCCACAGCATCCCCGCCGGGGGTACCCACCGCCCCTCGCCCGCGGGCCGGCCGAGCCCCGCTCCGCCCCTCGGTCGGGACGAGCCCCCGGCGGAGCGCGGCCCCGCGCGGAGCTGTCCATGGTGGCTCCGCTCCCGCCCCCGCCTCACCTGTAGCCCAGGCGGACGATGAACCTGCTGCCCAGGCGGTCCCGCAGCAGCAGCCGCGTCTCCGCCGTGAGGCTGCGGGCGGCCGAGTCGCCCACGGCGGCGGCCACCACGCTGCCGGGGGGCTGCCGGGCCAGGAAGGCTCGCAGGCGCCGGCCCTCGCCCGGCCGCAGGTGGGTGTCGAAGCGCCCCGCCGCCAGCAGCCGCGCCGTGCCGCCGTCCAGGACGCGCAGATTGAGCCCGCGGCTGCCCCAGCGCCTCTCGGAGGAGTAGGGGCCGTGGCGGAGCCCGCCGGGGTGCAGCGTCTTGTCCAGCAGGGTCCAGGAGCGGGGCCGCCGCCCGTGCAGCTCCAGGACGCCGCCGCGACCCACGCCCACGAACTTCTGCCCGAAGCCTTCCACGGCCGCCCCCTCGGCGGCCCGGCCGTACAGCGAGATGGTGGCCCGCGAGGCGTAGGGGCAGCGCTCGGAGCCGACGTGCAGCTCCCCGCCGTCGTGGATGAGGATGTACCGGGCCCGCAGGGTGATGGGCGGCCCGTGGGGGCGGTCGGCGAACACCAGCACCCCTGCGTGGCGAGGGGAGCGCGGCGGGGCTGGGTGGGCGCAGCGCCGGGCCGGGCGGTGCCGCCCCCGCGGTGCCCGGGCCCCGCTTACCTCCGTCGCGGATGACGAGGGAGTGGAAGGCGGCGGAGCTCTCCAGGCGCAGGGCCGCCCCCCGGCCCACCACGGCGGCGCGGCGGGTGTCGGAGCCGGGTCGCCACGGGGCGAGGTGCGGGGCGGCCTCCGGGCAGGGCCCTGCAAGAGAGGAACGGCGGCAGCGGCGGCGGGGCCGGGGGCGGAGGGGCGCGGAGGGGCGCGGTACCGACCTGATGCGCTGCCGCCGTTCGCTGCTCCACGACGCGTCCCGCGGCGGCACCGGCACCGGGACCGTCTGCGGGTCCGGGTCCGGCGCGAAGGACGGGAGGAGCCGCAGCTCCCCGGGGCTCCCCGCGCTCCCCGCGGTCGGCGCATCCCGGCAGGTCCCGCAGACGCAACCTGCAGCCCCGGGGCCGCCCCCGCCCGCAACACGTGCGCCGGGACTTTGCACGGAGCCGGCGAGCACATCTTGCTTTTGATGTGTTTTGGTTTTCTTGGAGTTGTTTCTCCCCCTCCACTTAACGTCGCAAGAGCGAAAGCAGAGCCCCCCTCCCCGCTCCGCACAGCCCCGGACACGGCGAGGCACCGACAGCAGCGGCACGGACAGGGGGAGCCGGCGCGGAGCGAACAAACCCAGCGGCGGATCGACGAGCGGCACCGGCGCGTTCAAACTTCGCTGCAGGCGCTTACCTGTCCCGGCAGCGCCGACCTCGCACTCCGCCCGACGCCTCTCGGAGCTGCCGGCAGCCAGAGGGGCAGGCAGGGCAGGGCAGGGGCAGGCAGGCGCAGGCAGCTCCCGCTCCGCCGCTCCGGCTGCCTCCCCTCCGCCTCCCTATTTATATCCATCTCCCAACCGCTGGCGGTGCCCGCACTGTTTACAGCGGCGGAGCCGCTGGCTCCTCCCAGCCGGGGACGATCCCTCCGGCCGGGACGTATATCTGCGACCGGCGCGCTGATGCCCCGGGCCGGGCCGAGCCCCGCTGCCCGCACGAAAGGGTCTTCCCCTGCTCCGGGCTCCTCGCCGGGCTGCCCGGGGTGATGGCGAGCGGGGCCCGGGGCTCTGTGCAGACCCACAGAGTGCCCGGCTGGGCTCAGCACCCCCATGCAAGGCGTGCGGCTGAGTGCCAGCTGCCTTCCCAAGGGCAAGGGTATGGGGCGCTCCAGCCCCAGACCCCGAAGTGCTTACCGGGGCTTGGCATGCCTTGGCACTGCTTGGGAGGGAGCTGACCCCTCTGGCACCTTCCCCTGGGGGTGTTTCGCCCTGTGCTGTTCTGCCTCTGGCAGATCTATGGACAACACCGTAACCCAGCAGCAGCAAATGCTCCCCTGACAGTGGGTGAGCAGAGAGGTATCTGCCACCTCACCTCCCCTCATCTCCCAGATCAGCCTGTAGTCAGAGTCTGCAAGTGAGAGGAAAAGGCTCAGAAGGTGCTCTGACAAGACACAGCCTCAAAGAAAGCCATGTGCTTTTATCCTCCTGGCACGGGACAGCCTTCCTGGCTTTGCAGGTTCCAGCCTCAAAGGACATGGCACTGCCTGTCACAGCATCACACCTCTCACTGACCATCGCACACCGCTTTGTTTTCCATGAACCAGAACATCACATCTTTTTATAGGCTTCAAAATACGGCACAACTGAGCTTCCAGGTGGCACATAAATACAGGTACCTGCTTTACTGCAGCCACTGCCTTCTCTCTCCCAGGGTTGTAATCCCTCATCTCCACTCCAGAGCCCGACATCCAGAAAGAACAAGCCAGAAGTGGGCAGGCAATGGTGCCAGCCACTGCTCTTGCCCAGGGCCAAAGCCAAAGAGGTGCAGAGCCACAGGTGCTGCCGGTCTCAGAGACATTTATGTGCCATCATCTGGTCAAACTGTTCCAATCTGTCACCTCCGAAATTTATTCTGGTGCAGGATTTCTTCTGACAGAGGGCACAAAGAGGCTATAGTCATGTTAATAAGGAGCAAGTGCTGTCAGACAAAATATGGGAACAGACTGGAAGCAGGAGGGTGGGTGAGGGGCACAGCCATGCCCCACGCTCCAGACAGCAGCTCTGGAGAGGGAGTAACACTCACTCGTGCTAAACAAAACCCGTCCACTCTCTTACACCTGGTCCTGGGACCCAGAGAATTGCTGAAACTGAAGATAAACATCCAGGCCAGAGAAACAAATCCAGATATCACTCCCTCGTTTCAATACTCCATAAATACAGGGGAACATTAGAGCTGCCACCTTTGCTACCGGCTGTTCATCTGTCATTTAGTGCTGGCACTTCTATTCCTGTCTCAAATAGCTTTTGTCATTTTCTTTCCAAAAAAGCAGCATTAGTCAGCGTTGTGCCTCCTCCTTATCTGAATATGACACATATGAATGCGGGTCATGGGAAAGCAGAGCTGTTACCAGAAGTATAGGAGGTTGTGCTCATTTTTTTTCTGAGAAAGATTTATCTACTGGTGGAAAATACAGGCAAGACAAGACAAATAAGGCTATTTTGTCTCAAAACATACTAAATTTTCTGTATTCAATGGTTCTAGAAGTTCAAAATTAGAGGTAGAAGCAGACCTGAACATCTATTTTACACCTGCTGTGGCCCTAGAAACCTCATACATTGCTATTTAAAATATTTACTTCATGCAAAAGATTTCGCAGACTTGCAATCTAAATAAAAGGCAACAATTATTATCTAAGCTAGCAATAGTGGAGGTAAATATAAGCCAGGCTCTGGTTAGTGCTAAGCTTTTTGCAGGCCTCACGAAGCAATCAACCAAGCTAAAGTCACTGCCGCTGACCTGGGACTTTTCCTGAACAAGAAACCACAATTTCTGAAGTGTGAACACTGTCTAAATCCTTCAAAGACACTTTCCCTCTGTAGCCTCAAAAACCACAGAAACAGCCTGGTTTGATTCTTTTTTTTCTGAAAGAACTACCCTCAGGTGAATTATTTTGGTGCCATTTCACCCCATGTGAAGTTTTCACTGGCCTGAGGAATAAAATTTCAGACTAAATGAGACTGGACATATTATCCTGTTTCCTAAAGATTCCTATCTCTTTTTAAGGGAAACACAGAAGGACCCATTACTATCCATAGATTGGTGCTCAAGGGGTAAACTCCCTTTCCTTTCCCTCTTTTCCAAATCTTATTTTCCGAGCTGATTTCTGTTTTGCAGCAGCACCGGGTTAAAGTTTATACCACCATTACAAAAAGCATCCGCAACACGAGAACATTCCCAAACATCCTCGCACCTGCAAGTGAGAAATCATGACTAACACTCACTGCCTCACTGTGTAACTCCTCCTCACAAAAATAACCAACCCAAACCCTCCTTCCAGCGCTATTGTGGGTTATAAACTGCAGTTTACCTTGTTGACAAACAAAAATGGCTCATTTTCTGTCGTGGGGCTACCAGGGACGAGACAACCTGGACTTGCCACGTTGTGATGACTGTGATGCTTTGCCTACAAATGCAGCTGTAACGTTCAATAACAAATATCGATGGCTGAAAACCTTTACGTTAAGGCAAGGGCAGAGAACTAAGCTGCTCCGAATGAGTCGCCTGCCGGAATCGACTCCCAGGGCACAGACAGCCCTGCCCGGGGACTCGGCTCTCGCACACGAGCGCAGGGAGGTTCCTTCTCTGCGAGCGCTTTTCCCGGGCCCTCCAGGGAGGATGGCTCCTCCTGTGTAAGTGATTTTTCTCGGGCACACTCCCTTGCCGGGCGGTTTCCTGTTTCCTCCTCACTGTTCCGCGAGAGGAAGGCGAAGCGGAGGGAGCATCCCCCGAGCGCCAGCCCGTTCCCACGGAGCGGAGCGCCGGAGGCGCCGCGGGACAACTCCGGCCGAGCGGGCTCCGATCCGCTCAGCGCCACCTCAGCCACCAGCCCTGCGTGTCCAGAGCCCCCCGCGGGCACGGACAAGGACACGGACACGGAGCCCTCCCGCGGGGGAGCCCCTGCAGAGCCGCGGCCGGCCGGGAGGCGGCGGTCCCGCACAGCCGCTGCCCCGGCGCCCCGGCCCGCGCGTCCCGGAGCGTCCCGCGCCGCCCAGCATCCCTCCTGCGCAGGGAGCGGCACCCCGAGCGCTGCCCTTCGCTCAGCCCGAGCACTGAGCGCGTCTCGTGGCACTGCCCAAGTGCCGGGTTGCCCCCAGTGATGCCCGACCCTCCCCACGTTCCATTCATCCAGCGCCACAAAGTGAGATACCAAACCTCATCTCCTCCTTGTGTACCTACCACTTTGCTCCTCTTCGGGCTTTATCGGTGTTTTTCTTGGTTGAACCGTTTGCTTCTCGAGCAGAGAGGCGGCCTTGGGCTGCTGAGCTCCAGACAATACTCCCATATTCCCGAGGAGCTGGAGCACCCTGCGCAGCAAGAACGGCTTCACCTTGCGCTGGGCCACCTTGAGGGGGCTGATGTGAATCTTGGGAAGGTTGGCTTCTTGTTCACAGTTATAAAACCGAAAGAGATTCCAGGCCAAGCTAGGTCTAAAGGCACCCATTAAAATATATCTGGAGAGTTTCAGGAGCATGTCAGAGGACAACTGCTTTTCTTGTGGCTTCTGGACCAGGTTCCAACTTAGCAATCTTCTCCTCCCATGGTAATTCAGGAGGGATTTACTTCTGAACAAGCTGGAGGGTGTGTAAAAGCCCACAGTACCAGGAAGGGTTTTCTTATTGTGTGACAGACTTTTGTAATCCACATCCCACAAAGAACTGTTGGGATTCAGGCTATGTTCTGAAATAATCATAAATACAGTAAAACCTATTCAACATAAACAGCAAAGAATCACAGGCAGTTTGTTTCCTCAAAATATATGTGTGTATATATATATATATTTATATACACACATTTACAGACATTCTGCTTCAGCCTTGGATACAGTGCACATCATGGCACTGCTGTGACAAACATTGAATGTTTCAACAGGCCAAATCAATAGATTTGAGATACTTATATTTTAAGGTACTATAATATAATAATGATCATCTGTAATTTTTAATTTAAACTACTGTTTTCTGTAATGCTCAGGAAAACTATCTTAGTTATTCATACATACACTCCAGAGTACACATTCCAAAAAAAACCCCTTATCACCAAAAGTGTGTACTACTCCATATAAATTTTCTGAAAAACATTAAGAAAAATAATAATTCTTATTAAAGACTGTAACAGCTTTTTTATATTTGCCTAAAAAAGGAAACTTGTACACTCCCACTGAGCCATTTGCATTTTGGGTTCAGCCCCAGAGTCCAGTACAATCTCTAACCTAATACAGATAGGTTGGATTTAAACAAAAGGCTCGGTTTTGCTTTCTAGGTGCTCTCTCTGGTCTCTGCCTGCTGATTAAAGCCATTAACCTGTGTAAAAAGTTAAGCAGCGGCTTCTTAAAGGCCAAAGTATCTTCATCCTGGGATAAGAAAGTACTGGCAAGGGAGAATTGTGACTCTGGAGCTCAAACTTTCTTCTAAGGTAGTGCCCTCATCCAGCTTTCCTCCCTCCAGGCTGAGCCCAAAGGTTCAATTTACACTCTGAGAATTGATCAATAAAATAATTACAAGCAACATAAGTAGGCTATGACTTCATGATAAGTAGGACTGCAAACACACAAGAAAGCTCTGATAATGAAAAGGGACAAGGAACCCAAAACTCAATGGCATATTGCCAAAAGTGTTTGAAATAGTGAATATTTTAATGTAACAACATTCTACCAAAGGCTCAGGATCATATCCTGGGACCTCTGGAATTTGCCTGCAGCCTTCTCTTTCATTTCTGAGCATAGAGTAAGACTTTTCAGACTGTTTCTCTATTTCCTACGGGGGGATCCCAGTCCAACATGTTTAAGAAGCTTCAGGTTTGTTGGTTTTTTATTTGATTCAATATTGAAGTTAGGAGCTTCAAGGAGTTGTGACTTAGGGTCCAGGAGATCGCTCACATATTGTACCCGTATTCTACTATTTTGTTAGAATTTTGCATATCAAAATGAGCATTTATGTCTGTAGTTCGTTCCTGAAGTGTAACATTGTATTACCTAGAAACTGTAAAATGTGACTGGGAGGACTAAATGGCAGGGGATAATTTGGGAACCTGTCACAGCAAAAGCAGCATTTTGCATCTCCGCTGCATCTTTCATTCAGAGCCATCGACAGGCATTGCAAGAGCCCTTTTCACCAGCTCCCTGACAGATCAATGAGCTCTTCCATTACTTTGCCGATGGGCTGATGTGGAAAGGGGCAGAGTGCTTGTGTGAGATCCCTGGGAGGAACTCCCAAGGAGAGTGGAAGGAGGACCCTGGCAATATGGGGTCCGCACCATCCACTCCTGCTGGGCTGATGGTCCACACAGAGGAGGACGGCAGGCACTGCTGCCATCCCACTAATGCTAGTCTGAGCCAAAGGGAGAGGGTTTGGGGACGGTGGGGACAGAGCCAAAGCATTCCTAAGTGCACCTATGGCACCGCTGCAGCAGAGTGACTCAAAATGTAAGCAACCTTAAATCTTTAAGCAGGTCTGCAAGCTTCCAGAATAAACTGCTGTGCAAAACGTTATTCAGAATAAACAAAACTTTGGATCGATGTCTTGCCTTCAGAGGCAGCCCTTAAAGTAAAAGAGGCCTAAGAAACACAAGTAGAAAATAAAGGACACACTGCACCTCCGAAGCCACAGTCAAACCAAGTCACCCGCGTTCCTCTTGAAGTCGAAGTGGAATCCAGAGGCCTGTGTCCCTTCCGCTGGTTCTCCAGGCAAAGAAAGGGTCAGTTCCAGCAGCCCCGGGCCGCCTCCTCTCCCGGGACAGCCACACCGCGGGCTGCAGCACCGCCCGGCCCCGTGCCCATACTCACCGCGCCCGCTCCTCGCCTGTGCCCCGGGCCGGGCGCCCACCATCACCATCATCACCATCACCATCACCAAGAGCAGCAGCAGGCGGGGGGCCCCGCAGAGCCCCGTGCCTGGCGGCATCGCTGCGGCCAGCGCCGGGCAGGGAGGGAGGGAGCGCAGCCCGGCTGCCCCTCGGCGCGGAGCCAGGCGGGGAGGGAGGGAGGGAGGGAGGGATTCCCCGCCGGGCACAAGGGCCGGTTCTGTCCCGGAGCGGAGACGCTCCGACCTCTGCGAGCGAGGGAAGGGCAGCTCGGGCACGGGCGGAGCGGGAGGGCGATCGCGGCTGGCTCGGCGGGGACAGCCAGCCCAGCGCTGCAGGTCGGAAGGGACGCGGCGCGCTCGCAGCCCGCACCGCCGGGCTCCGAGGAGACCCAGGCCACAACACCCAGAAGGCAAATTGAAATTGGCACACCGATGGTGTAGGGGTGTTCTTGGCATGTCACCCTAATACCTTCAGCTTACTTAGTTTGGTTACTGCAGAAAGCCAGCTTCAAAACCAGACATCAGCGAGGCAGAGTCAAGGGAGCAGCGCTTACTCTCCTGCCGCAAGGACCAGCTCCTGCTTTTCGCTGCTGTAGCAAAGTGATGAGACCCAAATTCAACCCCGCGCTTTGAAATTCACACCCGTCTGATCTAAGAACTGACACTGGACTTGGAAAGTGATACAGGCTCCGCAGGCAGATTCTGTGCCTGACCTCATTCTCAACAGCAGAGTGCCCACCATCAAAGAGCCCCCTACCCTCACCCAGTGCTGGAGTACGAACAGCTGCATTTGTAACACAAGACATTTCAGAGCTCAAAGAGCTGGAGAACTCCACCAAAAAAAAAAGGATAGAGAGAAATAAGTTAAATGGGCTTAAACCAGATTATCAGTTTGCATTCATGAGAATAGACCCAGGAGAGAAAACATTTGCCAAATGAGAACTATCAAGGTTTACGGCAGAACAAATAACCAGAGGAAGCAGGTACATTGGGTCTCTATTTCTATGTTTAGCACCATTTAGAAAAAGCAAATACGATACAGAGTTTATAGAAGATGTGTACAATGCTAAGCATAAATACAGGTTTGGGTATTTAGAGCTAAAGAGCCAGTGCCCCGAGCAGAGCCAGACCAAGTTACAGGAATGACATGGAAGAACAAAGAACAAAAATGCAGCAGAGGCAACACAGGTAACAGGCCTCCATGTGAGCACAAGTTAAAATTATAACAGTTACATAAATTTTAAATGGATACATATCAGACTCCTTGGCAAAGGCCATCTCTGACGCTGTAACAAATATTCTCATCTGGCTTTTTCAGAGTGCAAACACTAGACAACTACTGATAATAAACAGATGTACCACATCTTACCTTCCTGCAAACAAGCTATACATCATCAGTGGCTGTCCTACGTGAATACAAATGGTCAGTCACACAGGAAAAATGGACAAGCATCCCCATCAACAACAAAATGACAGTGATCACTCACACCCTTGGAAGACCCGTTGCATAATTTATCCAGGCACACAGAGCCATTTTTACAGTGACACCTTGGTAGCTCTAGAATATGCACAAGTTCTTGTAAAGGCCCACATTATACATTTAAATGACAGAGTTAGCAGTTTGCTGGAACAGACTATGTTTTTTAGCCCAAAACTTGTTTTTCATAACCTCACACCATAACCTTTCCCAACACTTAAAAATCCTGTTCTAACCCTTTTTCTTGACCTGAAATCCACCGTCATGGATGAAACTGCAGCTTCATGATATGGCCACATTTTATCAATTAATAGTTCTAAGATTGACCAGCAGTGTTTAGAAATGCCTGGAAGTGATGCTTTGATACAAGTTTACAATATAAAGCAGCTCAGTATTAGCATTTATTTAGTATAGAGCATACGCCAGAAATTAATAAAAATTTCCAAATTAATTTAAAAACTATTGGATGAAAACAAGGCTAAAGGGAAAATTATTTAATGGACCAAACAGTTTAAAAAAACTTAACTGAATTAAAAGAGTGGTAAGAACATCCATACCAGTGGATCAATGATAGGTCATTAACATTTTAATTAAGAGCAAAACATCTGTGTTAGTTAAATGCAGATTAACTTCACAAAGAAAAACAGACAATACAGAAAGAAGCCAGATTAGTGAGGCACCTCTGAGAATTAATTAAGCAGGAATTCTGGCAAATAAAAGATAGTCCAAGTGGAAATCCATGTTCATCCAGAACACCCTGACCTCAGGCTGCATGTGCAGAGACCACAGGACATATACAATAAGGTTGAATTCAGATTTGGGGTTCTCATTAACAGAGGGATACTGACAAAATGCAAAGCAACTGCAAAGACAAGCCACAAAACAACTGCAGGAGTTGGAAAAGTAGTTATCAAAAAATAAAGGGAAAACATTAAAAGTTTGTTGAAGTAAAAGGGACGCTAGAAGAGGTCCTAAGGAGAAGAAACATTGCAGGCTGAAGTTTCAGAGCAACAAAAAGTTCAACGTGGGTATCAAAAAACCAGTCCCCACTTAGGCAAAAATCCCCCAAAAGTCACTACATGGACAGACTGACTCAATGTTACCTTGAATACCTGGACCACAGACAGCAGCTTTGTTTCCACAGGGCTACCATCTCAGGAAGAACACATACAGAAATGGAAGAAAAAAAAACCCACTGTGGATCTATAAAAGTACAGTAAAGGTATATAAAATCAGACACATATTGAAGATTTATTTAACGTACAGGAGGGAAGTGGCAAGCTTGAGGTGAGGATTAGGCAAAACTTGCCAATTTTGGCTGGAAGAGTCATCAAGAGAACAGCTGGGGGCCCTGGTGCTTGGGACATTAAAAACTCCCAACTAGACAGCACGGATGCACAGATCCAGAGCCTAAGAACTCAGATGATGTGGAGCTGGATGCATGTCCTCATTTCCCCCCACTGTAAGTGAAAATACCAGTTTTTTCTCCTTTTGCAGTAATAGAGGCAAGGCAATAATCGAAGACAATACACACTTGCAGCACTGAAAATTAACTGCAGGCCTATTATAAGGATTCATAACAACTATGTTCAAACATTTTTTCCAGGCAATGAATCATTATTTTTTGTTACTTAAAACCAGATGAACACCATTTAAACAGAATCTCTTTTCCATCTGACTTACATACCCAGGTTGCTCTATCAAGCAATCTGTATTGTGTACCAAAATTATGCACCAAATAAGATTCAAAACTTGAGCAAGCTCTAATCCATGCATCCTTTATTCCATTACAATCACTGTGTTGCGTTCCAGCAACAGGACACAAACTGCAATCAATCGCGATCAATTTATACAACAATCTGAGGCTTACAGTACATTTAAGGCCTTTAAATTTGGAAAGATTAGACCTATGCTAGTAGTGTAACAATTTTTAAGTGTTTTGCATTTCTGATGCATAATCTGTGCGATTCCAGTGTCAAAGAATCAAATTACTTCTAAACTAAAGAGATCAGCTCAATGAAAATTTAGTTACATAATTCATCAAAACATAAATGTGTAAATTTTTTGTTTTTGTCCTGGAAACTTTATAAAACTTTAATAGCAAAATAATATAGGGATAAAAACATATTTTAACAAAATGTATTCAATCATATACAAACCAGAATTTTGCAGTTTATTGTAACTAGACTTAAATTAAAACTACCAATTAAGAATCTATGCACAATGTAAATTCAAATATGTACAGTACTTTTAAAAAGTCTACAGGAATGCTTTACAGAAGGAAATGTCTGTTATGGCTATTATTCAGACAATCTGAATATTAAAATGAGTTTTCTAGTAGTAAATTTACACATTTATTTTTAAACAAAAGCAATTTTGTCCCTAGATCCTTTAAGAATACTCCAGTTATGCTTATACAATTAATCGAGAGGTTGTTACAGAGTTTAGCCCCATATAGTAGTTTGTTTATTTCAGGTAAACGTATATTTAAATAATTTACTTGGGAAGATCAGTAAGTTAACAAAAGAACACTAGAAGGGAGGAAGGGAAACTTCATCACAATAACTTTCCAGTTACAATACCACAGCTAGAAACTCCACAGAGAAAGTACTCCCTTAGATTGAACCCATGATTGTTCAGAACAAGCTGTAGCTCATAACAGTTGTGTTCCCCACACTGAGAACACTGGGGGGAAAAGTCTTTGTAGGACAGAATTATAAATGATCTGAAGTGAGACAGAGAAAACTGATCTTCGATTAATACAGCACTAGGTAAAAAGTGTCCCCATAAGCAGCTAGGATTCCCACTTCCTTCAGGGCAACGAAGCTAAAAATTGTTGGAATTACAGTAGTTGACCATATTTGTGTGCATTAGTAGAATCATTTCCAGATATAAAAGACAAATTTCATCAGATGTTTGATTAGAACACCCTCAAGACAGGGTATTTCTTCATAGTATAAAGCTATTACAGCTATCCAGTTAAAGCATGTGCAAAACCAGGTAATTTCTTCCGTTCACAGTAACTGAGGTAAAATCTGGTAGGCTTCTTCAGGAGTTGGGGAGTTCATGAGATATGAACTGTTTTAGTCTCTCTAAGTACTGTGCATAAAGCTCTATGTCATTATGCCCAGCCCCTTCCACCCAGAGGGGCTCCACCGCCCGTGGGCACCGCTCGTACATGGCCAGGCCGTGGGAGAAATCGATCACCTCATCTTCGGTACCGTGGATGACCAGCACAGGAGAGGTCACTTTAGAGATCTTGTCAATGCTGGGGGAAGGAAAAGAAAAACACAGTTCAGCCTTGGGGCTTTGCTCTTTCATACCATTAAACCATTGATACACAATCAGCTCACCGCTGCATGTTTTCAAATGGACGGAAATTGTCGGAGTTGTGCAAAAGGGTATGGGACAAAGCTCATTCCCAAAATACCCACGTAAACGGGAGCCTGCACTGCCATCATCACCATCCCACCAGTGCTAAGGACATGAAGCTTGAATGGGCAGCATGCAAATAAGGTTTGGCACCAACACCCCTCCCATCCCCCCAATCAAAACAGTGGGTGTATCTATTACAAAAAACTACTGTGAGTCAAGTGAGATTCCATGGGACGTGCTGCAAGGGTGCACTCTGCATATTACACATTATCACCCTCCAATTTAACAGCTTAGGAACTAATTAACTACATTCCAGTCATAAGATTTCATTTTTTAAAAAATCCAAAGCCTTGGCTCATGAAGCTGAAATCCGTCTTTGAACACCCAAATTAGTCAGACTCAGCTAAAGTGGGTGGCAAAATGAGTATTGGTAATTTCTGATTTGATAGAAGGACAAGTTCTTTATGCTATCTAATAAAAGGTGTTTGTATCTTCCTGCTCCTGAAAAACAAGAAAGCATGGAATTTTGGCAGGACTACTGATTTTACAACATGATCAAGACTGTTAAAAATTATTTAAGAAATACAGATGCCAGCATATGCTGACTTAAAAACAGGTTCAGAGAAGCTTTATGAAACTATAACGTTAACTAAAATGAAAATGCAAACTGAAGCACTAAGCCTCACACGTACAAACCTCAGCATTTAGTATTCTAGAGAACTGCCACTGGTATTNAAAAAAAAAAAAAAAGCAGGTTTCAAGTCATTTAAGGTGCTATTTAAAATTAAAATGCATCCTATTTCTATTTCACTTTTTCTGTCTGGAACATGAGTTGTATTCAGCAACTATGCTGCATACAGGAAAAAATTCCAACACATGAGAGGCCTCAGAATAGGGCAGATTTTGTCTTTCCCCATAATTTTCATCCCAAAATTAGTATCATAGCAAAATGTAAATACTTCGTATTTGACACGCTATACAAACTAAAGTTTTACATCTGTGAAAGGTCTGTCCCAAAGTTCCACGATGTGACAGCTACATCAGCTACATACATCTACACAGATGTTTATGCATAATTTTAGTGGCTAGATACTAAGTTCTCATTTAGTGTAGGAAACTCTTTTTACTACAGTCTTCAGATAATGAAACTATTTTTTCCACGTATATTCACAGACCATTAAGCCAGATAATATTTGTATTTTGCAGAAAATTGGAAGGCATCCCATTGCCAACTCAGCGACTCATAAAGCAGTATTTAAACTGCACATTAGCCTTACTTAGTATTCTCCACCACACGACTCTGCAGCTAGAAAAATCTACAGAGACCAAACTCTCATGGAGTCCCAACATAAAATGCACATAATAGCAATTCACTGTAGGTGTGCACAGAACTATTTTGCTTCCCGCCGGGAAGACAGACAGCTGAGCTGCACACATTCATAAAGTGCACTGCTGTTTATTTTCACTGCTCCCAGTACCAGGGAAGTCAGACTGACAGCAATGAATGGCTCAGTAGGACAAGAACAAAATACTCAAGTGCTACAGTACATCTGTTGTCACTGCTCCCCCTCCCACTTTTTCCTTTTAAAACTGTTATTTGATTTGGCTGGTAACAGCTAATCACTGTAACTTCTGTAATCAGAGCTATTTTTAAGGCTTTGTTTTTTTCCCCTCTCACAGAAGCATTTGTAAATATTGGATTTCAGGTTTGAGGATGATGAATGAGTTGGAGCATAAGTGCTTCAAATTCTGTCTGCACCTCCAACAATTACTTAATTAGTAATCTATTTGGAAGAATTCTAAGCATGGGGACTGGGCATGGATACTGTGAGAGCCACTACAATTTGGTCACCATTCCCTCCAGGTCTTTTGGCTAGAGATTTATATCTACAGCCTCCTCTGGCTTATAATTTTAATCAGTTGTAACCAAAATAAAACAAACAAAAGAAATGTTATAAATATCCCTTACTATACTTATTGCAAGCAAGTCCTCCTGAAGCAAAGCCAAGTTTTCCACAAGATTTCAGTGTCTGTTTTGTCTTCTCCCTCCCATGGACCACCAAGCTTTTTGTCTGTGCCTCCCCTTCCCACCCCCAGGTCTCTATGCCCTGTTATAGAGAGAGAGGCTTCCCCCTCTCACTTTCTCCCGTAACTTAAACTGGATCAAATGAGAAGTTCTAAAAGATTCCTAGAATATCTGCTGTTCCCAGGACCTCTACTATTCCAAAATATTTGAATACTTTTATTTAACTCTCTTGCAGTTGCTTTTCCACTGAAACATCCAGCTATAAAAGCAACTGTTTTATCTTAAAGCCAGTTGTATATAGTTTTTTTGTATGTAAAATATTCTAGAGCTTCTTAAAACAAGCTCAAAATCTTCCAAAAGAGGGTCAGCAACTTACTTCGTTTTGGTCCCAAACATCAGGATCTTACATGATCCCCATCAGGGGGAAACAAGTACAGGTCTTGGTATCTACTTACAGAACTAGTCCCTTTTAAATAAACACTTAGAGCATGCTGAGTATAGAACAACCCTCCTTGTAGCATTTATACGTACCTTGGAAAAGCATCAAAGCAATAGGTTTTCCTAGTGTCAGGAAAAGCTACCCGTAATCCAGACATCAAGGGAGAATGAAGGATTACTGCTGCACACTCGTACCGAGATGCCAGGTCTACTGTAGGGACAGTACCAATACTCTGACCATACAGGATGATGTTCTCAGGACTAACACCGTATCTGCAGGGAAAAGAAAGATCCTTTTAAAAAAAAAAAAAAAGTCAAAACACAACACACTTCACACCACAAAAGCAAAACCAAATCAAAGAAAAAGCACATCCCTCCTTTCCTCTGTAGCTCTTTAAAATCTGTTCCTAGGAGACATGAACTTACGAGCCTAAATTTTAAGACAGACCACCAAAGTAAATAATCAAAATATTACACAGGTTAAAGAGAACTGTCCTCAAAGAAGGAATGTCAGTTTCCTTATCACCTTGTTTATCAACAGCTCCTGTCTATCACTCCACAGCACAGCAAACTATAAATCAGACATCCCCCCTATCCAGAGTTGTTCTCTGGAATTTCAATTGGATGTCCTAGACATTAAAAACCTTTTCCACCATTAAACAAGATATCTATGACTCTGCCCACCTGTACAGAAGAAAATGCATTTCCAGTAGAACATAATTTGTGCAGAACATGTCTTTTTGCCTGTCTACAGTCCTGCTGTCACTGCTAAGACAATGAAAATCAAACCCCACAGTGTAGGCTATACCTGCTGTACACCTAGAAGGTTTCGAATTCCTTGCAAAGCTGCTTGCAAGTGTATGATTAGGCCTGGAGAGTGCCCGACCTTCCAGCAGCTAAATGATTTGGTACGTACAGAAAATTACAGTGGAAGAATAATCAATTAATAATTAAAATTACAATTACAATAGAAGAATAACCCAGTACTAATTGTATAATTACAGGCTGTCAAGATTGCCTCATTTTATGATGAAGTAGACTGGATTGTAGCCTCTGTGAACTGAAATTTTCTTAGTATTTTTATATTGCTGAGCATAAGGGTGCTTTTGGCATCTACTGTAATATGAATAAGCAACTGTATAAAAATATCTCCCTGGAGTAAAATTTTATCCTCTTGGTAACCAAGCAGCAGCTCATGCCGGTGGTCTATCACCGCAGCCATGGCCTGATGTTCTTAAAGAGATATTGTGAAGCCTTTTTAGCAGATTTTTTTTCCCCTCCCTTAGTGTTAAGAGATAGTCCAGTACACAGTATAGTTGACACAGTTAACAGGATTTCAGATTCAAGTCTTGTCCTCACAGACTTCATTCCATGTGCTGGGTGGGGAGAGCTGGAGGCATGCAGCTTGGAAGGCAGCACATGCATTCAACCAGCTGTTGCATCATATTAAAGACAGGCAGAAACGCATCAGCATCAGGGAATACAGGAAAATAGGACTGGAATGAGATCTTCTTGGTGGCACTTCAGTGGAGATGGAGTGATATTAATGCTGGTAGGTTTTGCAATACCATCCTGAACATGGCAGTGACAAGTGTGAAGTTCCCTTTCTACAAGGTTTACAATACAAGCAGAACACGGAAACAGACACTTGAATGAGAATCACAACCTAACAGGACAGCACAGGGTGGCAAGAGGATTCAACATACAGTTGCCTCAGTATGGCCATTTTCTTCAACATTAACCTGCTTTGGAGTCACTCTTTTTGTTATTATTTTTCTTCTGAAAACAGCTCATATTGTAAGTAGAGTGCCTTGTTGTGGTGATAAATACTCTAGAGAAAAATCTCAACTTCTTAGTATGCCAGTTAAAGTCAGATACAGTCTATAGAATCATTAAAAAACCCAGAGATCTCTAAACTCAAGGTAGCCCTTCATCACTAAATAAACGCTACAACTATTCAGTAACCAACTCCACAGAAAGGCAACATGGCAACTTTGACAAATGAAATAATTGTAACAGGGCATTAGGACACTGAGTTAGTGCACTCTTAGCCTATCAATAGATCAAATGTCTTTTCTACTTCATATTCCTACTGACTGACAACTAACAGAATCTCTGGGGCTGTTTTATTTAGGGACAGTCCAACTTTCCAAGGTACAAGAGTTACTGTAACAGATTTATCTTTTTAAGCCCTTTACCATTAGGTCATCAATCAGCAAGACACTGATGTTACCGCGAACATCAGCAGAAACAGCTACATGTAAAATTTATTTATTGCAAGGCCAAAGGACAGAGGACAACTCGTAAGTGAGGGCCATGAATAATTGACCTGTGCAAGGTCCTCAGAGCTGAGGGCCAGGGTTTGGCTCCATGATCCTCTGTGTCCTCCCAAATGCTGCCCAGCTGGTGACTCAGCAAGCACTGCTCAGCTGGGGTACAAACCAACCTGGGGATTCTATCCTGAAAATACAATATCCTTACAATCCCTCACTCTCTGCAAACTTCCTTGTGCTATTAGATCCTTGCACAACAGGAACAGCGATACAGAAAGTGAAAGAGAAGAGAGGAAGAGCAGACATGGATAAAAAGGCAGCAATGAAAGGTAAATTGAGTGACAGAGAAAAAGGGAAAGAATATGATAGAAAAAGGCAAAAGACACTCTGGAAAAAGAGGAATCCTGTTACAATCTGCTCTCCTATTAAGGAAGAAAGTCTTTTCACCAGCTAAACAGCAGCTCCTAAAAATAACTTCCTAGAAACACACTAGCTTTGGTCTCTGTGGAAACAGCTCTATCCAACGGGGTGGGAGAGCCAAGTTAAATTTCTGGATATGTTTGGACACTTCTGCTGTGGAGCCCATCGGAGAGTTCTGAACGAGCAGGGCAACACTGCAATGTGCAAACCAGCCTTCAGCAAAGCCAAAGCAGGAAACAGCTCCAGCAGTTACTGTGGGTATATGCAAAACACTGATTTGTCAAAGTGGGGGGAAAAGGACAATTAAAAAAGGCAGGCATGTTTTTTTCCCCAAGGGAACTCCACTACTGAGAACTGCAGCTACTGCTGTATAAATGATGCAAGCACTTCTGTTCTCCCTTGCCCACAAACACTCTCCAGCCTATTCTACTCTCAATAACCCAGGAGCACACTGTGTGGCTCATGGATTACATTTATGTGTGCAGAAAAAAAACCCCCAAACAAACAGCAACCTTGACAAGCAGTACACCTGTCTGTACCTACAACTTCAGGCCAGGTCTAGCAAAGGCCCCAGCACAGTCTACAGTTAATAGTGACACTAGTTATTTCCCCCCACCCTCTGTGTTACTGCCTCCATTTATACAAATTACCTTTACCAGCATTTCTGGTCTCCCCTTGCCAGTATGAACTATGTGCACCAAAGCTGGTTATTAAGAATCCACACCCCAGACTCTTCTACTGACTCCTGCACAGTTAATAAGAGACTTCAGTGATACCAGCAGGTCAGCGGGACAGAGAAGACTGGGAATACTGTTGACAGTGTGCACAGCAAAGGAGGATGGGCCACAATTACTTCTAGTTCATCTGCTCAGCCATATGGTTGTGGCTTGGGCCATGTCCCTCCTCAGTTTCCTCATACAACACGGATGATGTATCAACTACCACTGCAAAGTACTTCATGGCTCTTGGCTGACAGCACTTTGTATAAACTATGTATTATCATAAAGCATCTTTAATTATAAGCACAGGATACCGAATCCCTCCTTCCCCCCCTCCAGGGCTTCAGCTTCGAGCAATACAGATGGAAAGTTTACCATTGCTATTTTTACTCTCTCCTTACTCAGTTGAGAGTGCCAGTGGAATGCTGCTGTGGGGACTACAGACGTGTCACAGCTGAAGCCCTGCAATGTTCATGGCCAAAGCTACAGCATCTGAGCCAATCCTCAAAGGTGCCAAACACATTTTCAGTAATGAGGCCAGTCCTTTTTTTCAGGCTTGCTGACTCTGTGAAGTTAACCACACCTCACATTTCCAGTTTGAATTTTTATGGTATTTGCTGTCCCATTATCCCTTACCTGAACTGGAAAACACATAGAGCAGCATAGATGCAGCAACAGCAACAAATTAAGTTCTCAAGAACGGTCACAGAAATTATCTAGGCAGAGCATTTTGAAGGCACAAAACCCATTCCATAATGCTGTTGAGACCTACTGTTCAACTGCTACTAACCCAGGCAGTGAGTGACAGCCAAGCTCTTTCTTACAACACAGTACCTAAATATACAAGACCAGGAAAATGAGGTAACCAGCTCCTGCATTCCTACAAGGGGACTGAGTTTTAAACAGGGCACTCCCCTCTCCAGCAGAAGACCTGTGAAATAATTCATTTCAAAGACACAAAGAAAATCCAGCACACATCACTAATTACAGAAGTCATGCCACACTTGGAGGAAACAGTGACTTCTAGAGTACCTTTACTAGAACATACATGTGCTCAGTTCTTCATAACCTGTTCAAGACTATTTCTGTCTGTTTATACAAAACCAGTTGTTACAACATATTATTTATCCCCTTTTCAAAATGCATTATTTCCAAATTAAATAATCCAGAGAAATTAGATTGCTTTTTAGGAAACACAGGTTCTTCTCCAGCATCACTATACACTTCCATAGGATATCCAAGTATAATTTCAGAAATAAGTGCCAATTTAATCTGCTAAGAATCTAAAAAACAAAAATCATCAATTAACTAAAAGCCACACATGCTGATTGCATACCTTGAGTATGACTTTATGTTGTGTGACTTTTTTGTTAAAATAAATCAACACTAGCAGTTCAGTCAATAAAGACAATTGCAAGAAATTTACAATATCAGAACAAAACAATGAATTCTGCATTGTGCTTCAGCAAGTACCAGTCCAGCATGTGATCCAGAATACCACAGAAATAACAGCAGATTTTCAGCCTAAATGCCAACATTAAATTGAGAGGAAGGCATTAGATTAAGGATTTTCGGAGTTAACCATAACAACAACTGTCAAATGAGAAAAATCAGATTTCAAGATTCACAGGAAACCCTGGCACACAGCAAGAGTCCCTGTGCCAGTTTCTCCAGTTTCCCTGAATTCACAAAAACATAGGTCTAAAATTCCTCACTGTTTTACTGACACTGACTCTTTAAATTATGAGAAGTCTTCCTCCTCCTCTACCTCCTTCCTGTCCAAGTCTATAAGTACTATGGGATTCCAGTTCAGGTACACCACATACTCTTTGATTTCACATTTTCATGTGTAAGAGCAAAAACAGTTTGCACAGTATTCTGGCTTATGAAGCTGAAAAAAAAAAAAAGACACTTCTTTTGGCCTATGTCCCAGCACACTGTCACAGGAGCAGATGAGCAATTCCACAAATGTGTTCACACTCAAAATAATTTAAATGGCTGCCAGAGAAATTTAATCAAGGAATCTGCCACAGTTTTATATCACTATTATTTTTACTGCTACACCAGAAAGCCATGTGGCTATACTATAGAGAAACCCAGCATTAATTAGGCTAGCAAATACTGGTGTTACAGAATGAACTCATGAGTCTTCAAAATGCCCTCTGAAAGGCTATTTTCTAAGTTGTTAGTAAATATCACACTCCTACAGGCTTGCTGGGTTTTGTGAATGGAGCATTAATCCAGTGATGTACCATCTCTTCTTTTCACATAAATAAAAGGAGCAAGTGGAAGCAACTTTTAGGCACTTCTTAGGATGATCCTTTGCACTGCAGTAACTTAATTATACCAAAGTACAAATCACTTCAAGTGGTTCTTGATTACTGTCTTGTGACAATCAGGGATCTGTTATCAAATATTGACAACTGTTCTCAAACTTCAAGTCCTAACAAGGGTATTGAATATCACTGGTGAGCTCAAGCAACCATGACAGAAGCAGGTGATCTACACGCTGCTGAGCAGTGAAGCCACTGCAAGTTTGCACTGAACAACCAGGTAAATGGTATTTCCTGGCATTCTCTAGTACAAACTGTAACGAGATTGCATTTTAAATTAACTGAACTATGCTAATCTGCTCTGAGGTGACAGCTGGATGTCTTTTTTTTTTTTTTTAATAAAATCCAAATAATACCAGTTCATCTAAAAAAATTGCTCTGTTTTCAAATACAGCCTTAAACTATCTCGTGTTCATCTATCTCAAACACAAGTTCCTGAAGCTGTCAAGTATCAAAGTGGGAAACACCTTCCCTAATTACAGTAAAACTGCTCAGGACTCAGAGCAAAACCAAGTGCTCCTGAACAGCAAATCCACTTCCCTTCTTTTTTCTTCCCCTCCAGCTTCACCATCCCAGGGAAGTTCCTTTTCCCCCTTCAGCACCCATTTTGTTGGAGGATTTCACACCACACCATGGCAGCACTTCCATGTGCTTATTCTGCACCACACATTTTTGAGCCAACTCACCACTACTGTACCAGCAGCTCAGAGAAGCAACCCGCAGGTACAGACCCAGTCTGCACTCTCTCTTCTGTCAAATCAGGCTCTAGCATCACAGCCAGTCAGAGTTAATGAACTCACAGATGAGGTTTTTTGTTTGGTTTTTTTTTTTTTTTTTGATGACTGCAATCAAACAGCATCTATCCATTCTAATTTTTCAAGCATTTTTCAGAACTAGGAGTCAAAAGTGAAGTGAAATGTAAGGACATTAAAAAAATAACAGGTAGCGCACATCATCAGCCAGAAAAGAAAACCTCTGCAAATTTATATTCTGGAAGAAATCTCTCTTCCAAGCTACCTGAACAGTAACAAATTGTTGTGATACAAAAGGCAGAAGAGGCAGAAAATCAGCAATCTGTGCTTGCAGATCTATTTGTTATGTTTTCTAAGGAGCTAAAATGTAAAACCCTCTTTGTTTTCTCTTGTACTGAGAACCCAACTGTATTTATAACATGACTTTTCACCACCACAATAACCCAGAATACTCATTTTGGTGTTTGGTTAATGATAGATTGCGCATTTGTCTACCACATGAACTAGCACTTTTATGTATAAACAACAAACAGACTTGGAACAGTTGGTTCTGCCTGACTGAGGGTTTGGTGGGGTTTTTTAGTTTGGTTGTTTGGGTTTTTTTTCCCCTAGATAGCAGGGAATGAGGAAACAGGTTTCATTAAATGTGCACTGAAATTTAAGTGGAAACTTGTGCCATGGGCATGATGATGTAATATAAGAGAATAACTTTTCCTCTACAATCATTACTTCTTTCATATAGAGTCAAAGTTAGCAAGGCCATTGACAAGCAAAAAAGACTTTTGTAAAACATCCAACAAAAACAAGCAATGATGTGGCTGAGCCATTTGTTTGAACTCCTACCTTTACCATTCCACTGCTTCATGACAGAAGGCAAATAACACTCCCATACTGGGCACACGTTCATGCAATGAGGGGGAGTGAGCAACTTCCTAAATGAATTCCTAAGCCTTCAACATTTAGAGGGGGTTATTTATTTTCTTTCTCTAATCACAGGAGCAAATACAAACCAAAGCAATTGTAAGGTGAAATACATGGATGTAGTAGCAGTAGAAATAGGAGCTAAACACATGGATATATTCAACCATAATTCCCACTGTCCCCAAGTTTCTTTGCCTTAGCAACCTTAAAAATAAACTGGGGTTCTTCAGCCAGCACTGGCACGAGATAGTAATTTTGAACATACATGGAAGCTCTCTACTCCATGGTTTCCTGCTTCTTATAAAGTGCTTTCTTTGAGCAATCCTGTTTCACATCATTTAGTCCCAAGATGCAATAGGTAGATGGCACACTAAAATGAATCTTTCACTCCAGTTATTTTAAAAATAGAGCACTGCAGTTAACTTTAACAAAGTTTTTTGCATTTAATTAAGATGCTCTGTAGCAAATAGACCTGGAATCCAGAGGACAGGAAACCTTTACTGGACACTAGGAACTATCTTCATGACCACAGCGTCAATAATTCACAAAAACTCAGTCAGCTACATTCTTTTATATACTCTTTACTGTAACTGGTGTACAAAACCTATACAGTCAGTCTCTGAGGTACACTGAAATAAGCTGAGACAGCAGAGAAAATTCAGTTACTTTCACAGATAAGCTCAGTCTATAGTATCTTCTGGAGTGAGGAATTCGTTATCTTCACCCCCAGCTTCTATCTCATCTCTGTCCTGCTGGGACATTTTTAGTTTAACTGCACACATTGTAACCTATGCCTTACCATAGAGCAGATGAGTGCGCTCCTCCACACTTAGCAACGTTCAAACTTCAACCATGCTTTTACTGTTGCAAAAAACCTACACCTTCACTTTGGGCATCCTACACTCAAAAGCTGAAAGAGGAGGTAAACTGCCCCCTAAAATTGTACTCCTAATAAGGGTTGTTATGAAGAACAAGAAAGATTTGATGATTTCCATGTACCTAAACACAGTATCTTTTAACATAAAGACATCAGTTGAAACAAGTATGTGTCAACTAACACAGAAACTGATTCCCTAGGAGGCTTTAAGAAAACCCAAGTGCAAATATTAACACTGGTTATGCATTCCCACAAGTTCTGTGCTTTCATAGCTGTTTCTTAGATTTCAGTTACTTCCAAACTGGAGAGCCTTGCCTTATTCCCAAGGCTGAAAATTCACTGTGAGCCAATGCATTTTGGCTCACCTCCCCAGCCCATCACATAACCCTCCCTCACCAGCCTTGGCTCAGCACTGGGAAACTGAGGGTTTACAAGCCTGGAGGAAGCAATCTTGCAGCTCTCCAACAGTTCTCAAAGCCTTTTTGTTTAGAAGCACTGTATTATTCGTTCAGTACTCCCATCTGTTTACTGAAGCACCTCTGACACCTCAGTCTGCAGCACTGCTCTTGGCTTGGCTCTTCACATCAAACACCAACTTTCTGCTGTATTTCCCTTACCCTACACACCTACAGCACCACACTAGAGGTGAAGGCCACCCTGCTGTGGCACTAATTACCACGAGCTGCACCTATGCCAGACTTAAACCTCTGACTCAGGAGCTGGGATTATTTATCAGAGGAGCACAGGGGCTTTTGACCAGAGCTGCTGCCTCCACCCATCTCTGACATTTCTGCCCTTCCACCAGTACAGCTCAGCTGCCACAAAGCAGGCAATAACTGCTGAAAAGCACAAACCAGAACAGTGAACATGAAAAGAAATGACACCAGTTAAGTTTGCTTCCAATATATCAGGCTGTAGTTTCTGCAAATGCCACTGTATAAGCATACACTGAAACAGGACTAACCCTAAACTGTAATCACACTGCAAAGCTCACCTAAAATGTCACACTTGTAGGTTTGCACAGCTGATTTGCCACACACACTGTAACTAATAGAAAAGGTATTCCCGACCTAGGTATCTTAAAACAGAACTGTATCTGTAAATTCTGCTGAAGGTAGTTGTGTGGATTCTCTAGAAGAATTAAATAATTTGGAGACTAATATTTGTAAGGCTAGATGAAAAAAATGCAAAGCAGACCACTCAAAAACTTTGATATCTGTAGATCTTGGCTCTTGAACTGCTCAGGTAACTAATCCCACCACAGTTTTAATTCAACTAACTACTTAACTTTTTCTTTTGTGTGTGAGGTTTCTGTTTTGCTATTTTTCTGTCTTTGTTGGAGGTGGTTTTTTTTCATTCTTGCCTTCCTTTTGCATTCTCTTTCATCTGTTTATTGTCATTTTATTAATGCTTCAGTTTCTAAATAAAAGCTATTTCATCTACAGGTTTTACAAAGACCTTCACATTTTCAAAGATTAAGAGCATCAAATGACTTGTTTTTACTACAATTCTTTGATACAGCTTACAAGCCATTAAATGTGAAATATGTGGCACTGATGCAGCATTTTCCTTACATCGCTTACAGACAATTGTAACTATATATAAAACACAAGCTAGTAAAATATTCAAATGTTATCTCCACAGTGCTAATGGGGGAGAACAAAGAAAAAGTTGAACCGTCTAAACAAACAGCAGGTGCTTGTATCCGAAATCCTATTACAGCTGACATTTTCACACTGTTCTTCAAAGATCCCTGCGAGGCTGGATGCAGTGTCTCCCACAGAGCACCAGAGCCAGAGTCCAAGAGGATTACATGGGAGCTGGAATGGATAAGGCCTTGCAAGTCTGCAAGCAGACAAACTGCATGCAGCATTTCTTCCCCCTCCAGAAGCTTTAGTACAGCTCTGGCAGTGACTTGAGAGTCTCCAACAGAAATGGGATGAGAGGGCAGGCAGGCAGGATGGAGGACAGGAATGGTAGACAGGTCTCGATATAAAAAGTGATTGGTGCCAATTAACTAGTCTAATGTTCCTAAAAGGAACCAACAGCAGAAGAATCCATCTGTCCCCAGAATGAGTATTTTAGCAGCCAGCACTGCATGAAGATGACTCAGCTGGCACTAGGATTTCTTTTTCCTTTACATACTTACATTAATATGCTCAAGCACCGTAGAAGAACAAAGTTATTAATTAAAAATGAGCTACTCTCAAAGAAATGGAATACCTTATAAACACTGAAGGGCTCCATGCAGAATCCAAGTGAAGAAGTGTCGTGGCCTGTGCTATCCAGGATACCGTATATCCCGCTTGGATAGCCCTCTTCAACTCTCTGGAAACACTTCACGTTTCTCTGAGTTACTCTAACCACTTCCACAGACATGAAGAAAGGCAGCATTTTCTTTTGATTTAGAAATCAAAACAATAGGCCCTTCCTCTGCACTGACACGTCTTGTGAATCACAAATAGGAAGAAATCCTACTTGGATAGGTGCCACAGTAACCTTCATTTTTCTCCCAACCCCAGGTAAGTGGAAAAAACACACAATTTTTCATTTGCTCCAAACACTGAGCTTTGTTACACTGTGAGTCTGTATACATTTAAGCACCTGCTTTCAAGAAGTGGCAAAAATCAGCCTCACAGAGAAACACAACTCTCTTCATAAGTCTCTCCTGTCTCGATTATCCATTTTCAGATAGATTCATTAAATATTCTAACAAATACCAGGAGCGATAACTGCCAAATGGAAGATGACAGTCATTTCATGAAAGCAATCTATTACTAGAAAAGATTAATCCAGCATCTTTACAGAGACAAGAAAACCTCAGTGTTCTATCTTTCTTTGTGCCATTTTTATATTAGCACTTGCCTTTTAAATCAGACTCACCAATTCTTTTCTTCCTGAGCATTCTCAAGTTCTTCCATTCCTGTCTCTCAGAGATGGGCTGACTTGACTCTACCAGGCTGAAAGACCTGTTGGTCCACCAAATCTACACTTTATCAAGCAAATATTAAAGCCTGCACTGTTTTACACTTCATTTTCTCTTGCACATTTTCCTTTAATGAACTTTTAGTACAATCAATGTTCAACTCCCAGTAACAGTCAATATAAACCTAAGATGATTAAAAAAATATATAGCAATCAGCAGGATTAACAGCACCAGATGTTCTAGAACAGCAGACCACAGATAACTAGTGCAGAGCTTAAAAATCAAATTTCCTAGCCACAGCCCTTATCACCACAGACCCAGGGGCTAAATCCCCCCTCCCTAGTAAATACTACTTAGAATTGTGGACAATAAAATCTATCACAGAGCCAAAGTTTCTTCTGTGTACTTCTGTTTGGTTAAAGTGCTCATAAAACCTGCCTTATGCTCTCTAAGAGCCTGAAAAGATAACACAAAAAAGTAATTTACTACAGAAACATGTATCTGCAAAAACATTAAGGATCACTAAATTTTACCTGCCTTAATGCATCAAATGTTATTCTAAAAAACAGGGGCAGTACTTCTGTACATCAGGAAAGTACTAACTTTTTCATAACTTCCCTAAAATCACATCAGAAAATACAGTACTGAAAGAAGGTCATATACACTTGTTCAGCTTATCCAGCTGTCTCATCTGGGATCATCCGCATGTCTATGGAGTAAAAGACATTTTGCTCAGATTGTGCAAATCAAGAGGTTCTAACAAAGGTTAAACAGCACACTTGCATACTGTGTTTTGTGCCAATATACCCAGTTAACAGGGCCAGTTGCTTTTGTAGTTCTTCTGGTGAGAGGTTTCTTGCTAGTCAGCTTTTTCCCCTCCAAAAAGGATGTTTAACAATTAACAGCTACTCCACAAGAGGCAGAAGTACCTCGCAGTGGATCAAGGACAACTGCTAATGCAATCACTTCAGGTCAGTTTCAGCTGCTGCTAAAGGCAGAAACAGACCTGTAGATGCATCTTAGAAACTTAAAAAAATAAAAATGACAAGCAGCTTCCTGATGTTATTCACTACCCTGTTTGCCTCAATCTATTAAGCAGTCCTTGTAAAGCACACAGGCTCCCTACTTGATTGCAGTATCACCACAGCACAACTGGTTGTGCAGGAAAAAATGTTAGCAATTCCAGTCCAGGCCTCACTGGCACTTAACTGCCACCCAACAAACCATCACAGCATAAAAAAGCCTTGCACTGTCGGAGTTTCTATTTTTGAAATAACAGATTACAGCACACTACTTGGAAGAGAAGTGTATTAATGTCTGTATTACTATCCAAATTGCCATTTGGCCATGGAGGTTTTCTGCAGTTCACCATTTCAAGACATGAGCACTTTCAGTTATAAACTACTGCTGTTTTGTCCCCCAACACACCTTTTCCCTATTTATCTCTGCAAACAGTTACATTTTATAAATGAATATAGTCTTTCCCTTTCTCCTAATGCCATAAAGCTTCCAAAATAGGCAAAATAGAAATATCTAATGAGAATTTTAAGAAGTATTTAAACAGGAAATCTGGTCAGTTCTACGGTGAAGAGAAGGAAAGACTATAGTTCACATTAGACTATGGCCCAGAAGCATTGGGCATAGTGGAAGGAAGAAAAAGTAAAAGATAAAAAATGATACCTGTTAAATCCTCCTCCCCTCCTCAAAATTCCAGTAATTAAAAGAGCTAGGTTTAAGTTAACATAACTTTACTAAAATTAGTACAATAAAAAAAGAAAACCAGAAAATCGCTGTAAGAGTCCAGCCAAAGAGAACAATAATCTTTAGTGCAGTTTCTCCTGCTGCTAAAATGCAACAAATTTAGAACCACATCTAGGTAAGAAACATCTAGGATTCTTAGGTTTTATTTTCCTTATTACAAATATTAAAGTGGATTTTTGGATGGAGAGAGTAATTTCCTGAAATAATTGCAAGGTGCCAGATCTTACTTGTATCAATAGTGTCTGTTCAGTGCTCTACACAAAATGATCTATGGATCTTCGATGAGCTTTGATAGAAGGGCATCCTATTTGGAAGGGTGGGACACTTGGCACCAGCTTCCTCAGTCGCAGGGTAGAAAAGAACTCAGTAAATCAAGGAGACTTTACAACCCACTTGCTCTCTACAAAACTGCACGAACATGGAGGATTTATGACAATCTTATCTTTCAAGATTGCCATATCCTTCAAGATCTATCAATAATTCAGATCCAAATTATATTCAAGTACATTCTGTCATCTTCATTCTTGGTTAATGCAGATACAAATCAGAATCACTACTTTTTCTAAAAGACAACTTTGTGCCTGTACTCCTTTACAGACAGTTGTTTCTGCATTATCAGATTGATTTTTAGTACAAATTTCAAAGACAGGATAAAGAACTAATTGTACTGGGTTTATGCACAGCAGGCTTTAGAAGTGAACATCACATTACATGAAAAATTCGCAAGAGTTCAAGGGAGAGGGTAGAGGGTTTATCAAAGAAACCGAAGGTTGGATGGTGGCAGAGACACAGCAAAAGCCAAAACCTTTCAGGCATACAGGCCAGGCTTAAGGTTGAAACCCCATTTAAAACCTTAAACTACCAAACTGACTCCTGCAAGCATGTTTTTCTTGCATCAGAACCACCTGCAATGCACGTTAACTCCCAGTGTACTTATTAACTAGTCTGAGGCAAAGGTTACGTGTTCATAAAGCAGAATGCATAAAAATAGCAAAACTGAGCTGTAACACTACCCCACCTCTTCCTACAACTCTGGTACCTGTACACTTTGTTAACCTTGATAAGATGCAGATACCTAAACTGAAACACTAACATTTTCCATAATATCAACACACATTAAACCCCATGCTTTACCAGGAAAAGACAAGCTTTTTGCAGAAGGGAGTAATAAAAAAACACTATGTGGAAAATGCGTACTACAACGTAATATGCAAACTAAGGTACATTTCAGTCTTAGGGGAAGGAGGAGCCTGCCTGGCTCCTGATCAGCTACCTCAAGGTAAAAACTGTCCAAAGAACACCTCCAAAATAAATATTACACAAAATTAACTACTTCATTTAAAAAACAAACAAACAGAAAGACACAAACATACACACACTTTTGTGAGAAATTAAGATACAAAGAAGAAATAGCACATTGGAGAAGACCTTTGTAAATCGGCCCTGGAGAATATGCTTCAAAAACAAGACCATTTCCTTGAAAGATGCCACTTTCCCCAGACTGTCATACAGCCAACATCCCACTTAAATAAATTCATCAAATGTTGGGGAAGAGTATACAGAGTGGGTACAAGGATTAAGTTCTGCACAAACAAACTGACCCAATGCTTAAGGCAGCAAGCTAACTTCTCAAAATTTCCATTAAAGGGTAGATGGTTTCATACAACCTTTTCGTTGCAAAATGCTCAGCAGAAGTCCTCTCCTTATTACTGTTGTCTTGTTTTTTATTTTGCATATTATTAAGACTTGAAATTTATTGTATAGTGCAATAGTTAAGACAATATGTCTTGTTTAATTTTTTATAAAGAACTATTAAGAATAATGATTAAATAATATGAACCTTATCTCAGTTTATCTGCACACGGGAAAAAACATACAGCTGGTTTTGCTGATGCAGAACACCATTTTTCTAGTTCCATGATGAGAGTCAAAGCAAAACTAACTACAAGTTAACAGAGAGGAGGAAAATTCTGAAAGATCCCATAACCTGACCAAAACCCATTCTGGACAACCTTGTTAAAGGAGAAATATTTCAGCCACACTATTTAAATGGTGCTTTACTGAAAAATGTGTCCCATTATCCATTACTCCAGTTGTTCATTTGCTCCACGAAAAAAGAAGTGGCCATGCCATGACACAAAGTTAAATTTAAATTGTCAAACATACTGGGATCTTAAGAAATGTGGCAGTATCCAGTAAAATAATAATAATAATAAAGGAAGATTATCTTTGAGCTACTAGCTGGCACTGCATGCCCTGAGAAAGGTTATTTGCCAGACACTGAGGTCATTTCAGCGGCATGCCTTGGCTAATCACTAAGGCTCTCATGAGTCAAAGTTCTCAAAGTAACATTTCTGTATGTAAGCAGGATTTTTTAATCAGGCACAGGAACACAGATCTTCCTAATAGCCCAAACTGTCCAGTCCAACAATCAATTCCAAATCAACAGATGAAAATAACATTTTCATCTTGAAAGATGCACCTAGAAGGAGTTTCAAGAGACTGCGCCAATAATACTACTGTCAGAAAAGCATACATTAAGTTTTTCTAACAAATTTGCAATACAAAATAAAAACTAGAGGCAATACTTTGAGATTACCTCTAATTTAAGTTTTTCCCTCTAGACTTTGAGGCAAGTGTACCTACTTAAAATCTCATCTTCCACATCAACATCATTTTTCATTTGTGAACCCACATGGAATTCCCCTTTTTGAAAGTTGAGAGGTTACAGATTTATTTCATGATTGTAGGGATTTTCCCAAAGATATGCATGTGCTCATCAGGAGACATGAAACCAAGGGTGGGAAATGTGGTGGGCACTGAGCGAGATCCTTCTGTTGGGCCTAATTTTGTGCCTTTGTGCTATTTGGTCCTATAGTCAGAAAATCCAACCACAATTTTTCATGCCAAAAGGAGCAGCTTTGTTCTGTAAAGTTGACATAGTGGTTAAAAATATAAAGATATGTATACAGATAATGGCAATATAGCACTGTCATTGTACAACGGGCCTATGCCTGCACCTTTCTGTGATTGTTTGTGGGCAGCAGAGCTTCATGTCAAAGCAACAATAACCCATTTTTCTCAAATTAGCCTTTGGAAGAAAGAATGCAAGGATGCTCCTCAGTCTTTAAGCTGACACTATGCACTATTCATCCATCCTATTCTACATTCTTAGCCTTCTATTAAAAGCATCTTTATTCCTCTGTCCTCACAGCATTTCCCGGGTTTACAATCACACACTTCCCATTGCTCCCAAAACCTGACACATTCTAAAAACTATTGCTAACACAAGGCTCAGTTTGGGTCAGCTTCATCATCAGATATCAGGCTGAGCATGCAAGACCAGTCTAAGTCATTCATCTAAAAACTGGAAAGCAGGACAGTCAAGATGAAGCAGAAGCAAATGGGTCACTGCAACTGCTTATTCAATTCACCAGTATTGGTCCCCAGCAATATCAATTATCTACCAGCAGCTGACTCCCAGAGATACAAGAGGTTTGCCTATGGGTTCGCTTTTAGCCCATGCAAACCCAAGTTTATAGAGTTAGACAAAAAACAATTCTTAATTAACTTCATTTCAGACACTTCAGAGCCACTACCATTCAAAAACTGTAGAAAGATGCAGTTTTCCCAGATTCCAGAAAACACAAGGAACCCCTCCATCTTGCCCACAGGGAAGTGCCTTCAATTTCTCCCAAGTTCAGTGACCCCTGAAGCTGTGTCCTAATCAACATGGCAAGATTTCTGACCTTTTCAGGGGCTAGTTGACCAAAGCAAGCCTGTATGTGTACAAGCATGTTTGGTTCAACACATTTGTACCTTATTTTATGACTCATTTCAACCACTTCAAATGCAGCCTTGTAATTGATTTTTATTTGTGAGAAAGGACAGAAAGAGCTAGTTATTCATTATATTTATTATCAGCTTTAAGAAAAAAAAACAGGATATGTTATTTGTTTGTTTCCTTTACTAGTGCTGCCTAGTTTTGAGACTGTTGGCTTTACAACCAACAGAGAATGTAACTGGAGAACTAATTTCTCCGTATTTTGCTTAAAAATGGTTTTGGGACAGGGTTTAAAAATTACTATCCTCACACTGATCTCTCCATCAGGAACATCATATTAAAAGGAGATAGGAAATTCAGACCTATGTGCCACCAGTTCGGCTCCAAGCAGCTAATTGCTTGCTCTACCCTTTTAGATCCACATGAGGAAGCATTACAGGGCAAAAAAATCCCCAGAAAAGTGAAAAGAACTCGTTCTCTTCATTCAGTATGGAAAGAGAAATATCCATTTGCTGAATAAGTGTCAGTTTTCCCCATAAAGGCAGCTGCTGGCAAATAACCCACTTTCATAGCTTGAAATGGTCTCCACCTATCTATACCCACAGGTATCTACAGTCCTGGATAGCACTGCTCTTCTTTTGTTTTGTTTTTTTCTTTACTTATACTCACAAGTAATGAACTAGTGTAAGCTTAGCCCAGCACTAAGAAACACTGCAAAGCAGCAGAGTAACATACAGTAAAGGTTCAATTTTGGAGGGATGTTTTTGTTTCTGAGGTTGTGCAGAGACTGACCCTGCCTTCAGAGAAAAGCCACCGAGGTTTACTCAGTCCAGCTCATGCTCCACTGCCAAGAACAAACTGAGCACATCTAAGAGCTACCAGCAACACGCACAGGTCAAACAGCCACAGCATAGCAACCATCAGCTCAGTCTCAAAAGGTGACACTTCTCCACCCACAGTGAGAAAAGCAAGCTTTTTCCATTTCTCATGCACGTCGTGCAATTTAGGGCTAAAATCAGACAGAAACTTTCAGTTATTTCAGCACGTAGGATTTAATAAAGCATTCCTTTAGAAATCCTTATGTTCAGTGCTCTGCCACTGTTGAGAACGAGGTCCTACAACCTTTGTACATCAGGGTGAACCAACATCACCAGTTGAGGCAGTTGAATTTCAGGACTATCTACACTCAGGATAACACACACTGCTAGCCAAAGGCTCTTTGGCAGCTTATTTTTCTTCCCAAATAACGCCAGTTGCAAAACACTCTTGACAGTGAAAAATTTCCTTTTTTTTTTCCTTTTCTTTTTAAACAAGCTTTGATCTTGCAGTCCTGACAGAAATAGGGAAATATTAAACAAAACTACTTTTACTTCAGTGAACTAAAAGACGTAGTACAACACCAAAGCTCAATAACATTTTGCATAACTTTGAACATCAGAGCATCTGTTTTAAACAGTTGTTGGTATTTGTCCCTAGGACGCTCATCATCTGAATTAATCTCTGCTCACTGCATAGACAACAAGGAGAGGATTCTGTATCCTCCTATTTTTGAAAAGTTACACGCATTTTTTTCTTGAAGTACTGACTACAGCAGGTAGAGTAAGTTAAGTTTTAGAGGACAGTACCTAAACAATCCTTAGGAAACACTGTAGCAACATTACTGACAAACTGGTAGTGGGAAACACCCTATTAGAGTCAGTGACAGAAAAATCTACCAGGTGATGCTCCATGGACAAGGGGAACCCTGTTACTCCAGGACTATTTCTGGTGACTCTGCCAAGTGCTACCTTTGGTCATGTCAGGAATTTAGCTGGCAACTTCTTATCAAAACCTTTAAGTCTTCAATCTAAAGAATTTGGATTAGATCATGCACAGAAATACAGTGCTAATGAAAGAAGATTCTGTTGCCAAAAAAAAAAAAAAAAACCTAAACAAAAAATTAACTATTTTGGTTCATCGAGATAAAAAAAACCCAGAAGCCTTTATTCACCTGGAAAGCTGTAACCACTTCATCACATCAGAACGGAGACAAACTAAACTGACACAACCTCAGATTAGTTATCACTCCAGTCTAATCCAATTAGGTGTATTTCCTGATTTTACTCAAATGAAAACTGTAAGACTCCTCCACCAACTCCTGCAAAGGAAACAACAATAATCTGCTAATAATCAGCACCACAAACAAACTTTAACATTAAATTTGGGGAAATAGCTTAAAGAACTATTTAAGTTTTTTAAAATATCTGCTACTCAATGATCAAGAGGCCTTGGATTTTACTACACCATTTCACAACTCATGCCATATTTACCAAGAAGGATAAGGAAAAACAGAAGTGAACCAATGCTCTCCTATGGACTGAAAGACAAATCCAAATGTGCACATTTTGAGAAGGAAGGATTCAAACATTACAATAACATCTATTATCTGAAGCTTAAAAAAATACTTGTTTATACTGTGCACCATGAAAAATCCATTAAGCTGTATTTTGTTAAATGCTACAAGAATTGCTCTTCTAAGCTATTTAATAATTACATTTTCTTCCCCTCCTTTCAGGATCCAAAAGATGGACTAACAGGCTCTTCTCTTTGAGACTTTACTACAGAAGCAGAAGGAGCAGGGCAGAAGTGCCTTCTTTTGTTTGACTGGGATTTTAAAATATTTCACCAATCTTTTCCACATTTTTAGGGAACATACAAATTGATTTTAATATAAATAGCACGTGTCAACAAAGCAGTCCTGGTTTTGTGCTTAAGCACTGTATGCAAACCCCCACACATGTATCCTGTTTTTAAGGACTGTACATTGTCTTAATGTAAAAGTGTTAGAAAGTTCAACCTTCCCATGTGGAATTCAGGAAATGGGGGAGGACAAGGACAATCAAGTCATTCTGTGCAGATGTGATACTGGCACAACGAGGTATCAGGATAAGAACCACATTTGAATAAAAAGCAGGAACTTAAAACCACATGGATCATGAGAGAAGACAAGAGTCCAAAAGCCTTCTCTTCAGTCTGATTCTGGTTTTGAAACAAACAGAACAGAAATAGACCAACCTGCCTAAAATAAACACTTCAAAAAATGTCATCTAAAGCAATAAGACAGAAAATTCTTTTTGAGAAATATTGAAATACCAGATGGAAATTTGTTAATCAAGTGGAAAAAAAAAATATATATAAAAGTCAAAATTAGTTACTGATTAATACTTGTTATTGAAACAAGAACAACCAATACTACATTATGACCTCTGAAGAAAAATCTATAAAAACTCATTTAAAGGGAATAAAATTGTATGCCAACATCTTTACTGCGTTGAAAGACAGCATTCAGAATGAATAACTACCAAAATGATCATTTAAGAGTATACTTTATTCATGAGGAGAGATACTAAATTCCTTAAATTAAGGTAAATAAGTGTCCTTCACAAAGACTAAAAAAACAGAGAATAGCTGAGACTCATTTTGCAAAGACAAGTTGATAATTGAAACTGAACATAAAAACTTGATGATTTTATTTTTTCATCCATTGATTACAAGGTAGTTTTAAAATTATTCATTATGTGAAGTGTCATTCCTAAATGTCTATGTGATAGAAAGGTCCTTGTTCCAGTACCTTGGAAAAATAACAGTCAAAATTTGCAGCCATGTTGGGAACCCCAGCCAGGCTCAACATCATTTCTAAAATTTGACAGCAATCTGCTTTCTCCAACTGTAGGGTTAACTCCCACCTTACCCAAAGCAGCTTTCAAAATACACTGATAAATTAATAATTGCTAAGTGTCAGTGGTACTTCAGGGCCACAATTTAAAAGGAAAAAAGAAAGAGTCTCAGGCTTCCAACATTTTAATTATTCCTTTCTGCTGCCAGGTGGAACGTCTGGTGGACTCAGAAGAGCAACAGCTTCCCACGGAACTTAACACAGATGACTAAATGCTTTTGATGGCACAGTGAACCTCTATTTTAAGACTTCACTTTTAACTTTGCATTACAGTTCACTACCATATGACTAGAGGCCAAATGTTAGGAATTTGCATCAAGAATGAAAGCGCACACAAACTCCTGGAGCTACCAACGAACTGCTGCAGCAGGAATGGTTTAACATGACATTTTACCTCAAGAGGCAGACTTGTATTTTTACTGCAGATTATTTCACTTAATTGTGAGCCACTTGGACTTACTAAAGGGACTAAGAAATGATCTGTCTTGTAAAGTTCACACTACTCCTTAGAGAATTCACCAGCAGAAAGACTAAGGTTTCAGCTCATACCTGTTAGGAAGACAGTCACCAGTTAATAGAATCAATTAACTTTCTATTTAAGCTTACATTCTACAGTAACCAATTCCTTTACTGGGTACCTAAAATACAGTAATGATAGAATTGTTAAGGTTGGAAAAGACCTCTGAGATCATCAAGTTGAACCATTAACCCAGCACCACCATGTTCACCATTAAACCATATCCTCAAGTGCCACATTCACACACCTTTTGAACACTTCCAGGGATGGTGATGCCACCACTTCCTTGGGCAGCCAGTTCCAATGACTTTTTGGCTCCTAAAAATCTAACCAATGATAACACAACTACTCTAACAGTACTCTCAAAGTAGCACTAAAACGCAGTATTAACCAACATTGCAAAGTAAGAGTTGGCAAATTTCAACCACTCAATTTAAGGAGGAAAGCAGCGTCAAGATCTTGTATAAACCACGAAGGAACACTAATAAAAAACCATAAGCCTGTTCAGCCACACTTTATTAGACAAAGTCTGATCCTCAGATCAAGATGGTCATGTGTTGGTATCACCTACTGGGTCAGACATCTGGAAAGACAGAAGTGAAGGGATCCCTGTTTCTGGATCTACATAGAACTTAAACACATACTAAATACTTGTCAGCACAGAAGCAGCCCTTCCAGGCAGATGTGAAAGTGCTTTTTCAGAAGTCTAGAAGGTTTAAAAAAAAAAAATATCATCAGCAAAACATCAAGTGAAACAGAGAGAAAGCACAGCAACTGAAGGACGAACATTATCCAGGCTTGAATTAGATACAGCATTTTTCCTCCCTTAAACCTTATTTATATCACCCATATGTGTAATAGTGGCATTTAATAGTTTATTCTGCATACATCATGTCAAAATTATTTCTTTAAATAAAACCCTATTACTTGTATTCAAGGGAAAAAAATAAATTTTGAAGTCCTGGAAAATAAGCCCAGTATGTGGTTTGCTCACCAAACAGACAGAACATATGCTACGAAACGGTAATTTCCCCCTACACCTTTCTCCCCTCTGCTCTCAGCCTGACTTGGGAAGAGCAATGTCAAAAGGTGCTTGGTCTCCGCAACTAACCAATCCCCGGATTCTTGCAAAGCCAATTATCTAAATTAGTAACAACTCCTGTCACTATTTCTGAAGCTGGCATGTACCTCCAAGATAGACATTAAATACGCATTTCACGCAAGCCAAGTTCATCTACACAACACCAGAGCCAAGAACTGAAAATGCTCATCATTCTTTTCTCTTGGGCTACAGCAACAATTTAAGCTTTTTAAAGCTCTCTCTGTCAGGACATGTTCTGCGAGGTCATACTTTAAGAACCACTTATGCAACAGCAAAAGGAGCTCATGGTTTCTGTGGACAGAAGAAGCAAGAGGCCCAGAGAGGGCAATCAGCTGTAGCTCAGAGCCAGCAGGCCTGCTCAGGATTTTCTAGAAGCCAAGGGCTCGCTGTTTCCACCGGCCATGCTGCCTTGCCAATCTTCTCACAGCTGCTCCATATCCCTTTGGATGCCACGTACTTTGGCATCTCCTTGCAGAATACCCAGCCCTACTTCCAACTGTCAACACATTTTCCTGCCACCCAGACAACTCTACCCACTGAAAAACAGTTGTTTAGTTGCCAAAAGACAGAGACATCTATGTTGCACGTGAAACACCAAGCACATCGCAGAACACCAGCAGTTTCTTGGTGAGTGCCAGCAGGCTACTGCCAAATTCAGTCAGAGCTTTGGCTCACCTGAGTCACCTCTGACCTTAGACAGTGGTGGGCAAGTCTTGGACAAAAGGTTTTGGGCACACCGCAAGCTCAAAGTGCAACATGTCCTACACAAGATGGAGATCTTCCATTGCGAAGCACTGGCTAACATATAATGCAGCTGACTAATCCACTAAATCTAGAAAACACCCAAGGATGAACGGTTGTCCATCATTTTAACAAACGAAGCCACCCAGCAAATCACATTGTAGCTGGACCATGTGGTGAGGCCAGCGAAGTAACTCAAGCTATCCACAAACCCTTCCACTCCTCTCATCAGGTAAACCGTGCAGACACCGGACTTATTAGGATTAAAGGGAGACACAGAAATCCCCTGTCCCCAACACCCCTTTACCTTGTCCTGAGGGCCTGCCAGGCTGCATCAATGTCTGCGTACAGGTTTTTCTCAGAGGGCTTGCCGGTGCTCACCCCGTAGCCAGAGTAGTCGTAGGAGAAGACGTTGCAGTTGATGCGGGAGCCGAGGCCGATGTAGAAGCTGCACATCTGGCCCAGGTCCACCGCGTTGCCGTGCGAGAAGAGCAGCGTGTACCGGCCGGTGGGGGCACAGCGCACGAACATGCAGCCCAGCCTGTTATCCCGAGCCGTGCGGGAGAAGAACACTTCCACGGCATCCAGTTCCCGCTGGGAATACTGCCAGTCGGCGCGCTCGCTGAGGTGCAGGCTGCAGGTGCCCGACGCCGTGGGGGTGCCCGCGGCCGCCCCCGCCTCCTGCTGCTGCTCGGGCTGCAGCACCGTGTAGGTGGGCTCGGGCGGCAGGAAGGCCAGCTTGGCGGCGATGCGGCTGGGGCACGGCGGGCAGCAGAACAGCCAGCACAGCTCGCCCAGGGAGAAACCGTTCATTCTGGGGCCTTGTTCTGGCATCAGAGACGCCGCGGCAGGGAAGATAACCTGGCCTGGGAAGGAGCCGCACGCAGGGAGCCGGCCCGGAGCGCTCCTCCAGCGCAGCCTGCCCGCTGCCCTCCCGCCGCAAACAATGGCAACCTCGGAGCGGCTGCAGTCCGGCAGCGGCTCTTCACAGCCTCAAAACTGCTTATACAACCAAAAATCCCCCCAAAACCCCACACAACCCCACGAGACACAGGCGGGCTACGACCAGCCCTCGAAGCCCCCAGCTAAGGCTACAGCAACTCTCCAACACACGTCCGCCCCTCCGGGAACATCAGCCACACGCACACACTCACAAAACGAACGCCGCGACCCCCCGTCTCAGCGCGGCGCTCCCGCCCCCCCGCAGGCAACATGCAGGGACCCGGCACGGCCCTTCCCGCACGGCCCGCACCGCCCCGGCCCGGCCCCCGGGACGCCCCGCACGGCAGCGAGGAGNCGGTGCGGGCAGCGGGTCCCGCAGCGCCGGCCGGGACGCGGGAGCGGCCGTAGGGCCCTTTAAGGGACCCCCCCGGTTCTCTCTCCGCCGGCTGCCCACCCTCGCGCCTGCGCGGCGGGGCCATTGGGCGCCGCCTGNGCTGCCCTCCCGCCGCAAACAATGGCAACCTCGGAGCGGCTGCAGTCCGGCAGCGGCTCTTCACAGCCTCAAAACTGCTTATACAACCAAAAATCCCCCCAAAACCCCACACAACCCCACGAGACACAGGCGGGCTACGACCAGCCCTCGAAGCCCCCAGCTAAGGCTACAGCAACTCTCCAACACACGTCCGCCCCTCCGGGAACATCAGCCACACGCACACACTCACAAAACGAACGCCGCGACCCCCCGTCTCAGCGCGGCGCTCCCGCCCCCCCGCAGGCAACATGCAGGGACCCGGCACGGCCCTTCCCGCACGGCCCGCACCGCCCCGGCCCGGCCCCCGGGACGCCCCGCACGGCAGCGAGGAGGGAGGAGGAGGATGAGGAGGATGAGGCAGAAGAAGGCGAGGAGGGCCCGAGGGAAGGGGAAGGGGCAGGCAGGGCGAGGCTCAGCGCTGCGCGGGCAGGGCCATGCCGGCTGCGGCGCGCAGGCAGGAGCGGGCAGCGGCCATGTCCCGGCGCCCCGCAGCGCTTCCGGGTTACGGGCGCCGAGCGGCGCCGCCGCAGGTCACCCCCGTGGCCTTGAGAACTGTCCGTGCTGTGCACAAGTGCCCCCTGAGCTGCCCCCCGGGCTCCGCTCCCCGGGCTCGTCCCAGGCTCCAAAGCTGTGGAGGATCCTGCGGAGCTGGGTGAGACCGGCCCGTGGTTTCGAGAGACACCGCGGAAAACTAAAAACGGTGCAGTGGCAGGATCCTCGTTCCTTTAGAAAACGGGGGTGATAACCCGTATCCCGAATAACTCATTGACTCAGCAGGTCTCAGGACACACTGCAGACCCCACGGGCAGTGGTTGGTGGCGCCGCATCTCCAGCGCCTTCCTCCACCCTGAGGGCAGAACGCGAAAGGTTGTGGGCAAACGATGACATGTTTGTGTGTAACATTCTGTTAGTAACACAGGGGATAACTACAACCTTAAATTAATTATCCACCGCTGCATGCTTGCTGAAAAATAACCAACACTTAAAATAGCCCAAGTGAAAATAAAAGGAAGATTCCACCTGTGCGGCTCCACTTACCGTGTAATTCGGGAACATCCACGCGGTGCCCTGACCTGAGGCATGGCATTCACCCTTCCTTCATGGTGCTCTCCCAATGTGTGTCCATCACCCCACTTGCTACCCATGACGAACAAAGTTTCAAAAACTCAGGAGCTGAGGTCATTAGTGACAAGCCTGAGTTGAACTTCTCTTTCAGTGCTAACATTTGCCGACTCTAGGAAATGTCCCTTCAAAACCCAAATAGAAAAGGATTGGTCATGTGTGATATTCCTTTGCCTTTGGAACGTCAAAAGGGAGACCAGCCCCCATCAATCTTTAGTTTTGCTAACAATGGGAATTTTAGAAATATTAAATTCAGCCAGCAATAATTGTGTCTATGCTGACTGTTAAGGGAGAAAATGAAAGGGAGAAATGTGGTACTCCAACCAGCTTGGATGTGTGTCCTCTGGCATGGACAGACTGTTCCTCCAGAGGACAGAGAATGCCCAGTTAATTACACATGTCCCAGGCATGTCCTGCTGGGAGGGCATCAGGGTGAGAGATCAGGCAGAGCAATGAAACGTGTCCCACCTACTGACATGGGACTCCTTCGGGTGGCACAGCCAGCCAGCACACCCCACACACGGGCTGTTCAGATGTCTGATGAAATGACGAAAGGGACTCCACCAAAAAGTCTGGATAAAGAAAATACAGAATAGATCAATGAGGAGCCCTGTGAAATTCTTTGGAGATCACAAATGACCTTGAGCTCCACCTAAGCTGTTGGAAGAGACACTGTAGATAATCTGTGGGAAGGCTGATACAACCCTGAATATACCCTGAGAAATTATTTGGCTGATGAAGATCTGAGAAGAGCCTGTCTAGTGCTGCCGCTACTCATCCCTCTCACTGCACACACACTGAAACCAAGATAAGAGCTGGAATCTGGGCATATAGCACCAACTGAAACTAACATTTCTCAGAAACCTTTCAAAGGCTGTATGACTTGCCTGGAGCCAGACAGCAGAAGCTGTTATATCTAAATAGATTGCTACACCAAAAAATAGACAATTAAAAGGACAGTATTTCCCATGCTCCACCCTGGTCCTTCCTTAGGTCATGTTTGTAGTAGTGAGATTAAACTGTCCTCTTTCATTCAAAGAGGAAGTGTATGAATTTGCTCCTTGAGTGAACAGGGTTGTATAAACCTCATTAGTTCTCATTAGTTATTAAAGTTATTTCTTCATTGTTCACATCATGCACTCTCTATGGTTTACATTAATCTCAGTCCATCACTTGTACAGTAAAATTAATTCCTGCACAGTGAGTGCCTCCTCAAGAAAGATAACATTTGCCAAAGTCTTGGAGAACAAAATGAAGAAATGAGCATGAGCGAGTGACTGAAAAGGATATCATGCTGGATGAGAAGGATTGAGAAGAAAAAGGAGTTCCTGAATACTGCTACCACCATGGCAAGATGAAAACACTGTCCATGAGTTTGTAGCTCAGGAAAGTTGTAGCTCAAGAATGCAATCAGGACTCAAAATTGGCATTTAGTGTGTGTCCTGTGTCCTGAGTTGTCAAAAGAAGGCTGTAATGCCTAAGTGCTTAAAAGTGTGAAAATTAAGAGAATTTGTGTGCTGCTTCAGGGGGTTGTATTGCAGCTTGCAGGGCTGGAAGGGTGGCTGTGGAACATTGGGCACAGATGGCTTTGTGCCTCTCACACACTCTGTCCCTGTCACTGCCCAGAGCTTGGTTTGTTCTCCTGACATTTCAGAAGGCTCAGAGCTGTCCTAATTCTAGTAGCCCACCAAACAACCATGCTGGCAACCTCCACCACCACAGAGAGCTTTGGTTCCTCATAGCATTCTCCCTTCTTCCTTCAGCTTCCTCTTTCACTGGAGATCTCATGCTTTCAGTGGAATGAGGATGTTTTCAAAATGTGCAAATCTTCTGACATTGTCATGTCCAGGTACTCAGCTATAGTGGGCACAGAAAGAGAGTGGATAGGGAGTGCACCAATATTTCTCATGCTCAGCATTTGAAATTGCTGCTTGGAGAATGGCTGTTTGGGATTTTTCTTCTTTATGTTCCCCTCGATGCTACTGCTTCGGTCCAGCTGTCCCTCTTGTCTCAAATCCCTTTACCCCAGCTCCATTTTTCTCTCTGCTCTTGCTTCTCTTTTTCATTTTGCAGCCAGAAGGCATCTGCATAATTTTCACTTGACCAAATACTGCGAAAATGCTCAAGAAAAACAAGTTTTCTGTTTGTTCTGTTACCACAGAACTCATCTTTTTCATAATCTGTAAGTGAAGATGTCCCTACTGCCATGCCTTGTAGCTAACATGACACTAAGCCTCCATGAAGTACCCTGCTTCTTCACTACATGCTAATATGTGGCCTGTGAGGGGAAAATATGCAAGCATTTAGTAATAAACAAAATGTCAAGCCCGCTTAGGGAAGGGAAGTATCCCACAGGAAAACATGTTATCTATGAAGTTTTTACTATCAGCCTTTAATTAACTGTTGATGGACTTAGAAAGATGCCTCAGGTGAGCAGGGAAGATCTTCAGGTAGCTATCAAAAAGGCAAATATAACAAATAGAGGACAGTGTTTGGTTATGTATTGATTATTTCCATGTCCTGTAGCCTCACCATGCCTGTTCCAAGGGCAGAGCACTTTGCACTCCACTTCCTTTTCCTGAACACTAGATAGAAAAAAGAATAGGCGAGAAGACAGTGAGACTGAAGCCAAAGAAGACACCTGGCCGCAGCTCTGTGAAGATTATGTATGTTAAACATTAACCATGTCTGATTTCCTGCTACCGCTGGCCAACTGTGTGACTGGCACAGCTGCATAAACAGTCCACATCTAATACCTGCACACCTGCAACCATCATCTGATTGCAGGACTGGTTACAAACACCAAACTCAGATGAGGAAGTTTCTCAAAGCAATTTTACTTATTTCCTGGATAAACAGTGCATGATGAGTGCAAGTATTATTCCTTACTGCTCATGTAAGTTACTATCTGTGTATCCCAGGCCTGTTCTAGAAAATATTAAAGCAGCAGCAACACAATGTCTCCACCAGCAGAAACACAAGGCAAGAGATCACACTGCAATCTACCAAACTCAAATGCAGGGGAAATAACGAAGCACTATTAATGAGCATACTTGGCTGTGTCCTCATCAGCCATGTCATTGTCAAGTTCTCTGCAGTTTCTAGGCAAAGGCATGCTTGAAGGAAGGATTTGAAAGAGAAAAATTAATTTGCTTTGTGAAGGGAAGAAGACCCTCCCAAACACAAGAGAACCAGATGTGGGGGGGAGTGATGTGTCTGGAAAAGAACTCATGGGCAACAGATGGTGGCATCAAGAACTTACTGGAGACATATATCCCTCTGGTGCTTGAGAGAAGATCATAGAATCAGAGTCATTTAGGTTGGAAAAGATCCTTGATATCACAGAGTCTAACCATTAACCCAGCACTGCCAAGTCCATTTTTAAACATATCCTAAAGTGCCACATCTACACATCTTCTAAATACCTCCAGGGATGGTGACTCAACCACTTCCCTGGGCAGTCTGCTCCAGTGCTTGACAACCCTTTCAGTGAAGAAATTAGGTTTCCTAACACCCAGTCTGAACCTCCCCTGGCACAGCTTAAGGCCATTTCCTCTTGTCCCGTTACTTGGGAGAAGAGGCCAACCTCTACCTGGTTAAAACCTTCTTCCAAGTAGTTGCAGGAACTAAAAGGTCCCTCCTGAGTCTCCTCTTCTCCAGGCTGTGGTCTCTGTATAGTCAAGACTTGAAGATATAACACCTACAGTAGTCACATGGGGTAAGCAAGCTAAATATAGCCTTCAGTAGATGGCCCATACTTGTGTTTTTTCTCTTGGGTGTATCCTTCCCTACATTGTGCCAGTGGAAAGAACTTTCATTACTTATTTCTCTTTCTGCAGCCGAGCAAGATCGTAGCAATTTCCTGCCACGTAAACCCATGCAGCATTAAACTTACAGGTCTATATGGACAAAAGTGCATCAATTACTTTACCAGAATGAACAAAAAACCGAAAAGTAACAAACCCAGAGAGCTTGAATGATCAATTTCTTCTGAAGTAGGAGTCTAAGATAAATGACACTATTCAGGGTTTAAAACAGCTTTCTCTAAGGTTTGCAGAGCTTTAATCAAGACCCAGCTATCCTCAGATTTGCTGTGAATACAGTATGAGAAGAATGTGGAAAGGAAAACAAAGATGTACAAACATCAAAACTTAAGGGAGAGATAGCAGAGGGGTGAGGGGGAAGTGGCAGCTATGTGATATATGATGAAGGTTTAGAGTCTTGATTTGCAGTGACTGCATTTTATGCCTGTCACTGACAAATTGACATTTTAAAGATATGTTCTTGACTGCTTTTTCGTGTCAGTATCTTTGTTCAGGCTATATCTAGGCTGATGAAAGGAATTTCAATTAAGGATGAAATCCTTTCCATACTGTATTGAAATGCACAGGGTGGGAGCAGAGGGAGAATGGAGCAATGAAAGCTCTATAGAGTTCTTTAAGGCATCTTGCTGACACAGGACAAGATAGTTTAGGAATGCCTGGGGCAGTGCACTCTGTAACGTGGTTTACTGTGCCCTTACAAAGAAGCAGTGTGCATTCACCTTAGTGCCTACTGCCTAAGGCCATATATCATTCAAACAGGGGGCTAAGGGTTTAATAAATCCCAATCTAGTTTAGTACTCAAGGGAATAGCAGTCTAGAGTCAATCAGGAGTGGCAGGGAGGATGGCCACATAACCTGGCAAGAAGAGGCTGATTTTCACCCTGTGAAGGTAAGCAGCATCCTGGGACATGGAAGGGGTTATAAATTTACATAGTGAAAGCCTTAGGGAAAAGAAATGTGAAAAATAGTAAGACATGGATATGAAGGCAGTTCATGAGCAAGACAGAAAAAAAGAGAATAACAAAAGAAAACCCAGAGCGGGGAGAAAAGAATGAATACTAATTGTAGGAAACCACATCAAACCCACTTTATCTACCTACCTTGCCATCACCTAATATTTGGGGTGAAAGACAAATTAGTTCTCGCTGATAACATTCACATAGATGAATTTCCCTTTGCATGCTTGTCCTTGTCCACCATTTTTCCAGCCTATCCCCCAGTGAGAATTTTTAGTTTGCTGATACATCCAGGATGCTCACTGGGAGTCCTGGCTTCCAGCTGGGCTCCCAACAGCCATGGTGACCTTCAGAGGGCAGCTGATCCACGCTCCACTCCCATCCGTGCATTCAGTGTGGGCATAGCGAGTGCACTGCAAAGACTCCTTAGGAGCTCTCTGTGTAGGCTTTAAGTAGTGCCTTCATTCAGGTGTGAAACTGAGCAGACATTGCTGCTGAACAAAATGTGGACAGAGGCAGAGCTCTGTGTCACTGTGGCCAGACCCATAATCAAGCTATCAATTAAAAGATGGTTTGTCTACAGCACTAGAGAGGCATTAATGTGACCAAGGCGTAGACATACATTTCATTCGCTACAATAAATGATCTGACTTATCAGCAAGAACTGGAATTACTGCTCATATCATTTATACTCGTGCAGATATTCAGGGATGAGGCTGTCATACATGAAATTCTGATCTGAGTATCTGCATACAACTGCCAAATCCCATGAATGTTACAAGACGTAAAGTGGAAGACTTCCAAATTCTCCAGAAATAATGCAGAAGCTCTGATGGTGTATCACAGTGTTCCCTGAAAAAAATCAAAACCAGAACAAGTGTTGTTTGTGTTTCCTCATTTTCCAGAAATCATCAGAAAACATACGCTTCATTTCATCATAAACCTCCAGGGCATTTTCAAGGTCAGTGGAGATGGAGCTCAGGCTCCCATTCGTGAGCACTGGTCATGTAATTAAAATAGAAAAACACATTTAGACTTCTGCGTGCTACTGTCTGTCAGAAATCAGCAGTGCTTTATTGAAGCATGTGGACCCTTCCAACTCCCTGTCAGTCTTTGCATGCAAACTTTGAACCATATTCTTCACCTGGAATAAACCTATGATAAACAGCTTGAATTTCATTTTTAAAAAGCACAAGCACAGTGGTGGGGTTTTTTATATCTGTAGAGGTCTATCAAATGTTTGCTTCTCAACATCACTCAAACTTCATTTTCTCAAATTATACAAAGCAAAAAATGTCATTAATCTGAGACCATCCTTGGACAATCTGACAGAGAAGTAAATTTGAAAAGCAGGTCACATATTTTCACCTGGAACATGCATTTGAGGCTGGAAACCAGACAGCTCAAATCTCGAGCATCACCTCCCTTCCTTTTCTTTTAGCTCTTATCTCCCCTATTCTCCCTAGAAAGCCTGGATAAAGCCTGTTGTTCTGGTAACATGTTTTTATCAGTACATGAGGAGGCAGGGATATAGTGGAATATAGTCCCTCTTTGGTGGTGCTGCTGGGGGTGACATTACCTGTCACTAGGTACTGGTGACACTCTTGTTGCTTCCTATGGCAACAATATCAAGACATCAAGAACTGCTGCCGTTCCGTTCATTTTTGCAATACTTCTGTAATTCTCCACTGTGAGGTTCTCAAAGTATATAGGGAAAACTTTGAGTGAACAGATATCCTGGCACAATGAATCCGGAGGGAAGAAGTGAAACTTCACAAACTGCTGGGATAAATTCATGTATACTCCACATGCAGCACTGGTTGAGTTAATTTGGTATGTGGGACCAGTGGAAGAAGAAACTGTAGAGGCAGATGAGCAAAGATGTTCCTCTCTGTGAGAAAAGCATTAGGAGGCAGAAAAAATGACACATTCTGGCTTCATTCCTCACTAATTTCCTATAACTGGTACCATTACTTAAACCCAAATATTGCACCTTTTAGCTTAAGGACAAATTCCGAGAAAAGACGAGGCAGTGAGCTCTGTTCTGTCTCAGAGTCCTTTTGCTGGCGCACTCAATTCCTCCACATTGCCTTTTGTGGTTTCCAAAAGGTCAAACCCTGATGTTCATAGTCCAGGGGAAGTTTCCTAGAAAAGTCTGCTACATTTGGTCCCTAATGTCTAAAAAACCAATAAAATTACATCCAAGAACAGAAGCAGAAAAACCAGCTCTGAGTTACCTTTTTGGAGGTCTCCTAGTCCTGCTTGAAGGCAATTCCATGCCATGCCTAACTAACATGTTTTATCCTGTTCTTAAGTACTTGTAGTGAGGCAACCTCAGTCAACCAAATTCATTATGTTTCCATTCTTTCCATTGGCAATTTTTTTCCTTAATTTCCAAGCTATGGATTCCCCCCCCACTACTTTTCATACAATCAGCATTAAGAATAATTTCTTTTCCTCTTTACAGCAGTTATTTACATATTTATCATTATCGCTATTCTGTCATTTCTTCAGATTATTTCAGTTCCTTTAACTTTTCTTTGCAACTTCTGTTTCTGAGTCATTCTTGTTCTTCATCTCTCTCAAGCTGACCCGCAACTGTCCTCAAGAGCACAGCTCCAGGCTGTTTGTGGTACCCCAGCTGTGGCCTTACTCATGGTGAGCAGAATAGTAGAATGAGCTCACAGCTTATAGACTGCACTTTCACTGATCTATCCCAGTATGACGTTTGCCTTTTTTTCCCCCTTTTTTTTTTTTTTTTTTAATTTTTCCTTTCAATTAAGAGCTGTATGACACTGCTGGCTCTCACTGAGGCTGCAGTCCACTCTAACCCACATACCTTTTCAGCCAACTCCTGCTTGCTCTGTTAGCTCTTTACCCCACTTTGCAATTATTCCTACCAACACACAGAACATCACAGTTGTCCTTACCAGGCTGCAGTTATCCACTTCTAATACAATCTACATGCTCAGCATCTGCAGAGTTGCAAACAAACCTTTGCCAAGCACAAGGCCATGCTCAGATCAGCCTGGCCTTTTTAGGAAGCACTTAAATATTCTCATTTTCAGACTCCTTGTCTATAGATGACACATACTGCCATGGCTGTTGGTCATCCAGGATGACCAGGAAGGTCTCCCAGGATGGTCCTTGTGCTGCCATGGCTGGGCAAGTGCAGAGCTGCAGGGCCAAGTGCCAGCCCTACCCCAACCCCTTCCCCACAAGCCAGCCCTCTGCTCTGCGCATCGAAAAGTGATGGCAGGAACAAGGTCTTACCTTTCTCTAAAGATAAGAAATATTTATCTTCTTTTTGAGTCATGGTACCAGAAAAACTTATAAAAACTGTTAGCCATCTTATGAAAAAATAACTACTTTCCCTTTTATCTTGCCGAAACTCTGATGCAACTTCCATTGTTATATATGAGGTACTTCAGGGCATCTTTGCTTACTCAAAAGATAGTTTCTTTCTGAAGCGTATAAGGCTTTCCACAAATTTTCCCCCAGTCTTCCAAAATCTCACACTGCTTTATATATGACTATCAGACTCACATGAACACTGGCAGTACAGAACTGAAGCAAGCCAGCCAAGCCATTCCTCATACCTTTGTCTGACAGAGGTGTGTAAAGAGACGTACTGCTAATCACTTTGACTGCAGGAGTCTGGGCATGTAAGTACAAAGACACTCATTACTTACTGGTGAAGCAGCAGTAATGAAACCCAGTGACAGTGACGTGGAGGGGAGACCCAGAAAGAAAATAATCCGAGTTACTATGATAGCAGATTGATGTTAAGTATACAATTAGAGAAGGCAAAATGAATGAAAAAGGAACCAGATGTAAACCAGCTTAATAGTTATTTCGTATCTTCTTGCCAAACATATCTCATTAAGGGTCTGTTATTGTGGCTTTTAAATCTCTGCTAACCAAAATGTATCAGACACAAAGAGCAATGACGTTTTCCATCATAGTTACAACTTGGTGGTTCTGACAAGCTGAGCTTTCTGAGATAACCTGCCAGGGTGCCATGTAGTTAATTAGGTGACAATTACTACATTTATAAAAAAGAAAAAACTAGTAAATGGCCAGTTCCTTTTGGTTAGAGTCTTGAGAATTTAAAAATTAACACCAAGGTACTGATAAAGTACATGGTAATTTCCTAAGGAAAGATTAGGGGCTTGTGCTGAAGATGAAACCCAAAGCGTATATTTGCCTGCCTGGGCTTTCATGTATTAATCCTACAAAGATTGATGGTGTAAATGGAACAATTCTGTGTCAGTCACAATTTGATGAGCACCATCCTATAGCTAAGCACACATTCCTTATTCTTCCAAGATCATGGGAATCTGAATGTCTTACTGCTCTCACTTTGCTCAATAATAAAAGGGAGTTTGGTGCTCATGTCTGTCAGCAGGTAATAAAGACTGGATTCCACAAATGCCATTAGAGATGATGCCTCACAACCCTTCAGAGCAGCGACCAGGCTGACAGATCTTTGTGCACTGGTTATCAAGAGAAGACCCTTCCTTCTCATGGGCTCTCAGCTGGATTCACATCAGGGAGGCTTTCAGTGACTGCGTTAGTGCCAGAGCTGTGTCCTAGACCACTAAGTGATGCTCTGCAGTGAAGGCACTGTGAAGAGCTGGTCCAGGAATGGTACATTGCTCTGTGTCTCTGCTGGCCCAACTGTGCTGTCTCTTTTCATTCTGACCAAGGCCATTACAGCTTGCAGTAGAAGTACTGCAGGGTTGAAAAGCAGAAGAGGAAGGTCTGACAAGTTCAGGAAGATAGTGGAAAACTTCCCGTGTGAAATGCAGCATTTTCCTCTTCCTGCACATTGGTCACTCAGGGGGAACAGAGGAAACCCCCTTTTTGTCTGAGTCATTCACACTGTACTAGGAAAAACACTTGCAGCTGTACTGGAGGGAGTAGCATTCCAGTAGGATATGGGAGTACTTGGGTAAAATCAGGCTCCTTTGTTTTACAGCAAATATCACAACCTGAATGCTGTTGTTCATTTCCAGGCATCTGAGTGATTCAGCCTGGGAGGTATCCATGTTCACAAATTGCAGTTACTGTCTCTATTTCAAAAGGAAACTGGTACAATGCACTGCTTTAGTTGTATTGAAATTGGATTATATTTTTTTTTTCTTACAGAAATTGGATGAATTTTGGCTCTGAACTGATTAAGTACTTAATCTGGTGCTTAACTTGAAACAGTCCAATACTTCTATTGAAATGAATAAAATTGTACACATCCACTAAGTAACTTTGCTGTTTTTCTGGACTAGGTCTTTTTAGAACTGATCATTTAGCTTAATAAATACTACTCAAAGCATAATTTTAGACAGATCTAAAAAGAAATTGGATTTAAAGGGTAGATCCTGTTGCTTCTGTTAATTTTTATGTATTTATTTTTTAAAGAGAAAGCTTTCTGCTTCTCCCTTTGGGCCAAAATGCAGCTTTTGAGGGATGGAATTCCACTCTCACGATTCAAATTTCAACTGTGATGGCAACATTTGCAGTTTTGTTTGCAGTAGTTTCTATCAAAAGGATTACTTCTCCCTTTTGGATACATTTGTTTCTTGTAAGCACTTGATGCAGTGCATCCATTTGGCAATATAACCTGCTCGCTGGGGAGTTAAAATCTGCTGGGTTTGTTTTTGGGTTTTTTCTGTCTGAAGTTTCTCAAACAGAGTAAATTTATCTGAACCAACATATGCATGGTTCACACAGATGTTGAGTCACCAGACCCTCCTTTTCCTCGCACCCCCTCCCAGGTGTTCCTCCTACAGAAGCCGGTCACAGTCTGGTGAAATCGAGGTGATAATGCAGCTTCACGTGTTGGAAAAAAGGCTCCTCTGTTAAGAGGGAGCCGAGGCAACCTGCCCCCGAAGCCTCGGTGTACATGATGCACAGTGACCCACTTCTCCAGCTTGGGAGGCTTGGCCAGTCTTCACAGAAATCAGTGAAACCAGGTCAATTAACCACAGTGAAAGATCTGGCCAAAGGAACAAACAGGATGGAAAAGGGATAAAGTGATAAAGGAGCTAAACACAGCTTGAGCTGAAGTGTTCAGGGACCGCAATTCATGTAGCCAGAGGATAAAGGTGAAGTTCAATGACAAGGTTCCCCCAGAGCCTTTTTTTCCTGTGTGTGCACTGTTTACTGAGACCCAGTTCCCCTTTGGCTGTCCGCATGGGAGAGAGCACAGTCCATTCTGATCATGATTTTAGTTCTAACCCCACTTGACTGAAAGGAGGGTCCTGATTTACACCAGCAAAGAAACCTGGCCCTTGGGTTAGATGGGGGCTTAACACCCCCTTCCTCTTCCCAACAGCAAATAGCTCGGCAGGAAAATGGTAAAACAATTGGCTGGGCTGACAGATGTTCAGTCTGACTTCAGATGATGAAGGAAAGCCTGGATCTACAGATGTTGATAGTTTTCTGATTGAAAATCCTCCAGTGACATACAGATAGATTAAAAAAATAATTCTTTAAAAGCACAGCACAGCCTTGATTTACGTATGCACGCTCCAAAGTTGTCACCAGCTCTGATACGCGTTTCCTTCCCCAGCACCCCACCAACCGTGCAGGGCAGAGATCCCGACTGTCCTCCACCATCAGGGAAGTGCTGGGATCTCATTATGGCCTCTCAGGTCGGGGCACAGGGCATTGCCTGTCATGTTGTATTGCTTCAGCCCTGACAGGAACTGCACTGCTGAAACCCAAAGATGATTGAAATGTTAATTGCTTCCAGGACAGTGTCAGCAGCAGCCCTGCCTGGCTGAAAGAAAAGCCCCAGGGCATTTACCTGAAGGCGGACAAGGATACTCCTTATGCCAGGTCAAAGTAGAGAAGCTCCACTGATTGCAGCTGAGTTTGGGCTTTTTTTCCTCCCTGGAAGAGTGAGAGCTCAGAATCTGTTCTCTGTTCATTAGTACAGCCTGACATGGAGAAACCAACTCTGCAAGATGGGAAGTCAGCCATGAAATAAACTGTTAATATAAGTAAGGAAGCAATGACAGACATCAGAAATACTGCTGCTATGCTTATGGTCTGGGAGATGCCAGGATTCCAGCAGATCATCAGCAGGGGGCAAATGAAGAAGTCCTTAGGCGAAATCTTGCCATTGCTCCCAGTAATTGCCTTTTAAGCGACTGGGAGTTTTTAGGTGAAAGGTCTTGTTCAACCAGAATGAGCAGTTTGTGACAGTACATTTTTCCAACTGTAAGCCAGAAGCACTGAGACCCTAAATACACACAGTTTTGCTAATGCTAACAGAGCAACACAGTCCTTCAGAGGCTGCTTACCTTAATTTTGTTGTATGTTGTACAGCCAATAAACAGATCACGCTAGCTTATTGCAATGATATATTTTCTTATACACAGATGGTATTAGAAAAGATCTTTGTCTATAAAATCTGCAAATACGCAATGAATTAGTGACCTGATACACAATAAACTAGTTTTCTGTGCAAACCCCTCAACAGGAAGCAACGCATGTGCAGTGACTAAAACCAATATTATTACTTGCTTAAATAGAGTAACGCATCCTGTTGTTGTGAAGGGTAAGCTTTGTTTGGAAAGGGCTGTTATTGCAGCTTCAAATAATTCAAAACTTTTTTTTAATTTAAAAAAAAAGAAGTGAGTTTTATTCACTTCTAAGCAGCAACTGTTGACATATTTCCTTACAGAAGACACTGCTGTGTCCGGCTATTACTCAACTACTAACATCGAGACGTTAAAGTTGCAGGAAACACAGTTCATCTTTTGCGTAGTTAGAAAGGAGTTGGCTTCCCAATTACCCTGGAAACTGGACTCACTCCTGGGCAGAAAACCACAATTCACAGAGGAAAATAATACTTGATATATGAATATCTACCTAAAGACTAATCAGCAAAACAAACAACACAGGAGGATGATGACCCACATGACGTTTTTTGGAGGAAATGAGTCACCATTATTCTTTTGCTTCCTTTTGTTCTAAAGCATTAAATCACTGCCCCTCACCAGTTTAGATGAGAATGGGTTAATACAATCTGTTGGGAATAAGAAAGCAAGCTGTTTTCAACAGACAGGCTGTATTTTACAAGTGCCTGCTGTTGGCCATGTGCCTGTTGACTTCCAAGGGTTAGCGCGTCAGGCTAGTCTGTAATTCCAGGTGTAACTGCACATCATGCAGTGCTAAGGGTCCTTACAAGCACTGGCAGCATGAAAGACAGACACAAGAAACTGGGGGTTGAGTTTGCCTTGTGCATTGTCCCAACATACCTTCTGTGGTTTCCTGCTGTATTCACTGGGTCAACAAGCACACCTTCAAAGGTTTTCTTTTCTCCCACTATTGGCTTCATGGCACACTATTTAGGGAGGATAACTGGTTAAATATTGCAGTGAGATAAAACTTTCTGGATCTGAGGTAACTGCAGTGACTCTGTTTGACTTTCAGCTTAATTACACCTATGCTCAACCAAGAGTAGTGGTCCCTCTGAAGCCAACTGCAGGTTGTACAGGCACTAACTCTGAAAGTGCATGTTTGCTTCCTTCTCCTCTGAGAAACTATGCATAAAATATTCTGGACACTGAGTTCTACAGGACATGCATAACAAACAAATGAAAACGGCATTAAGATGAGTCCAGAACCCACTGATGTCAATGGAAGATTTTGCTGTCCGTTCCACCTCGGCTGGTGGTTTTCCTGTACCCAGTCCACAGGCAAGACAGGACAGAGTGAAGCTGGTGCTTGGAGCTTCATGGGTGGCACGACTTCCCCTTCAAGTGGTTAAGTCCTGTTTATTTTCAAAAAGCCAGTGAATCCCTTAGTTGTCAATGCATGCTGCTCTGAGGCTGGCAGCCTCTTTGCCTCTTACATTTTAATTAGGCTCTATTCTCTAGCAAATTAGCTTGATTGCAGATGTCCACTTTTATTAATCAAAGATTTATTAGTCAACTAACACGTTGTATTTATAGCTTACTGGCCAAAAATAAAAAGATCCAGACTCACCACTGTTTCACAACAGGCTTCCCCAGGCCCACACATAGGCTTTGGGGCTAGAGGCAGCTTTGCCCTATGTCCAGTACAGTGCAAAGGCATGTGAACTGAACTGGAAACTGCTGCCAAAACAGTCCATTTTGATGTGTAAACCAGAATAAAGGTCAGCATGCTGTGGAACAGACAGGCACCAACACCAGTGACGTGTGCAGGAGCTGGAAAAAGCATCAGCCTCTGTGGATGAATATGATGACAAGTCAGTCTGGAGCTGGGCCACTTTGGCCAGTCTCATCCTCCACCCTGTACGCTGATTTGGGCTACCCAGTGTGGACACAGTGAGCAAAGAGCAGCTCTGGCCGAAGCTTGGGCGTTGTCAACCACTAGCTTTTGTTTTCATGCTTTTTAAAATGTAACTGTTTCAATGAAAGAAAGGGAAGAACCAAAGAAAGAAAGAATCCTCAATCCAAACCCTAAAACACTGTTCTGGAGCTTTGATAGAAATGCTGTTTTCTTCCCATCCCCCAGGAAATGACTCAGTAGTAGAGAAACATCCAAAAAAAACCAAACCAAACCAAAACCAAAAAACTCAGCTTAATTGCCTGTTAGTATAAAAATCAATTAAAAAACCCCAAAACATGAGATGTGCAGCTGGCTTGGCTGAATGAGTCTTCTAGCAGTGGTCTTCCCTTTTCTTGCCTTTCTCCCTTGGCCTCTTACCCCACAGCTGCATCTGCTCTGCTCCCTCTCCTTCCAGCTGCTACTTCTTTGAACATATCAGTGCTACCAAGAGTCATGAAAAGGCCAAGCTCCAGCTCTTTCACCTCATCTCCTGGTGTCAGGAGCTCCTGTGGAGCTGCCTCTCTGAGCTCACCTCCTTGTCCTCAGCCACGGCCCCTGGGATTGGATCTGCAGTCATCTCAGTCCTGCAGGAGTTCGGGACAGTTGGAGCTCCTGCCAGCAGACCTGCGGGGAACAGGATCTTCTCCCTGGTTTACCCTGAGGCCGTGATTTGGCAGCAGTGGGCTGTCTTAAGCAACTACTTACTGGTTGTATTCCATAGATATATCCTTTAAACCTCATGATTTTCACGGCCTGATGAACAATGCAAATATTTTCTGTGATCACTACCCACCCAACATTTCCAGCCTTGGCCATCCATCAGCCCTCACGCAAGCCTGGAAGGGCTCACACCATTCGCTGTGGATCACCACACTTCCACACAGTGCTGTGGCTGGCTCTGCAGGGAGAGTTCTTTCTTACCCATACAGACACCACTGCTCCACAAAGGGCCCTGGGGAAAGGGCTGCCTTGTGCCCAAAAGTGATCTGGGAATGGGCCGGGTCCGTGCCAGGGTTGGCAGCTCCCCCAGCAGCTGTAGCTGCAGCCCAGGGCAGCCTGTGGTCAGGGCTAATGAACTCGTAGCAGAGCTGAGTGTGCATCTGGTGTGGATCACAGGGCTGACTTCACTTCCTTCCTCCTGAATCCCTTGTCGTGCTCTGCCTGGCCATTTTGCCCTGGCTGTTATCCTGCCAGTGCCTAGTTTCATCAGTGCAGAGCCACAGATAGCACTGGCTTCCCAAGATGTGGGATAGCTAGTAATCACTCCAGTGAGCCGTTGTGGGCATATTTTCTTTCCCAGGAGCCACCAGGTCTCCCCAACAGCATCTGGAGAACATCCAGAGCTGATGAAGCAGTGAACAGGCGCTTCCCTGTTATACCTGCCTGAGCTGGAGACCACAACCAGTAAAACAGAGGGGAAGATTTACAATCCCTTGGCCCACAAGGCTCTCTTAAAAGCTGGAGACAGGAAGCATTATCTGTTAGGGACTGATCAGTATTTGTGCTGCAGTGACTCTGGAGGCTCCCACTGACATCCTGCTCCTGTTATTCTGGGCACAGCCACCAGACCGAAAACAGTCCTGGCCACAAAGGCTTTGCAGTTGAACTCACCTATGTGAATAAATCAGACCTTCCCCACCAACAGAACTGCAGCTAAGGGCTTGGCTCTTCCTTTTTAGCCAGGACCACCAGGGATCTGTGCAACCTGCCCAGTCTACTCCAGGTCCAACATGCCCATTCCCAGCCTAGAGGACACTACTGAGTGCCTGGAAGGACAGCAGCAAAGCTGAAGGAAACCCAGCCACCTTCAGCCCTCCTTCTCCTCCCTTCTCACTTGATTGATGGTTTTATGCTTAACTCCACCACCTTTAGTAATTCCTGCAGGACACAAAGCTAGACAAATACAGGGCTGGGTGAGAGACAAGGAGCTTAACTCAAGGTCCACAGCACAGCCAAGGGCTGAACTCAGGTCATCTGAAACTCAATCCTGTGCCCAGTCAGCTGAGGAACACCAGGCTGCAAGTCTTTTACTTATATATTTAGAAAAGGGTTCACTTGATTTTTTTATAAATACCTGTTGCTGGTAATGATGACATTGTAAAGAGTTACTTGGCTGTAGCTGTCCTCCTGGCAGCTCCCTCAAAAAAGGCTTAAAAAAAATTCACACTGAATCCAGGCATCTGCTCCCATGACTCTCCTGGTAAGATACAAGGCAAAGAAAAGAGCTTTGATTTAGATTCTGCCAGACCTTCCCCCTCTTACTAATGTCTTTTATACTCCTCAAACCTGTACAGGGACACACTTGGCAGTGTTTTTTTCCACAAGAGGTTCAGTTCCATTTCATTTCTCTGTCTAAAGCAGTATCTTAAGTTGATACTTCATTTATGACAATACCCTAAAGAAAAGCCTTGTCAGGTATCCATTTATACCATCAATAACCCATTCCACTTTTATTTAATTTCAGTCATTGGTACATGCTTGGCTTGGATGGGATAAGGGAGAAGAAAACAGAGAGGAAAGAAACTAACATTTATAAACTATTCCTGAAGTATTTTCTTCTTCTTTGCGTTTAAATGACAGGAGAAATGTTTTCTCAAAATAATTTTCTGGTGTTTTCAAATTGGTATAAGAAGCTTCCAAACTCTGCAGACCTACTCATGTGGAACACAGAGCTTCTTGTTGTTGAATGGGAAAGATGGAGTTAATTACCAGGAAGTGGAAACTGTGCTATAATATCTTGGCGAAGGCGTATATGATGAAGAGCTGTTTGCTCTGCTGGGCTTGCAGCACTAATAACACCCATGTGTCTGCTGGACTATGTGCCATGGGGAGTCAGCAGGAACAGGAGGACCTGCGTGGTGTTGGCGTGGACCAATCATTAATCAAAACCTGGCAGCCGAGCCCGGGGCGGCGCAGCGAGGAGTCGGCTGGGACAGGCAGAGGGATACTCAGAGGGATACTCAGAGGGATACACAAAGGCTCTCCCCATGCCAAACACTGCCTGTGCTGATCCATCCCTGCAGGCAGCATCACCATGAGCCAGATCCTGCACAGAGAGACCTGTGGCTGCCTGGAACAGGCATCCTGCTCTGGACTGAACCAGCACACCAGGGCAGAAATATCTGGCCCTGGGATCAGTCAGATACATGCAGGTTAATTAGTAAGCTGCAACAGAGCGCTTATCATTCCCTCATTACTAAGGATTATTCTCCAATGTCTGCACCACTTGCAAAACCTGGAACTGGCTGGTTTTGTTCCTGTCTTGTTCCTCCCATAAGGTATATGTGCAGTCAGCACTATTTAACCATTCCCAGGAAGAGATGAGCTTTCCTGAAAGGAAATCAGTGTTTCATCTCCACCCAGAAAAGTCAGCAGGACTGGATAAAATCTGCAGTCCTGTATGTAAGCCCTGGGGAACGGGTAGTGAGCAAGGCTTGAACAAGCACTTTTGGTCCAGATGAAAGGTTCATGAAAAAAGACTTAAACCCCTGAGTTTCCGTACTTTCAGTGTGAAACAGAGGACACCCAGCTTGGTTCTGCTCCCCCCAAACTCTTTCTTTCCCCTTGGCTTCCTGCCATTGTCTTTGGCAGAGCTGGGATGGCTGCAGGAGCCCAGGGAAAGGGGGCACTTTCTTCTCTTGCCCACCAAAGCAGTCATTTATAGTCCTTTCAGGTGTTTTTCACCCCATCTATGTTTTGTTCAAATGTCCACATACGCACAGACATACGTGTATACATTTATACATGCACACACCTACTTTAGACATATATTCCTGCATATACACACACTTGTACAGTGACCTTGGCCCTTTAGAAAGTGTGTCAGACTCATTTCTGCCATGCTCATGTAATTCCATCAGCAAACATACAACTCCCAATGCTTTTCCTGCAAAATGATGATGCGGAAGGGCAGGATGAACACAGCACAGGCGTGTAGCCAGCCCAGTGTTGCCGTACACACTGGCACAATGTGAAACTGGGGGGTAATGGCCAAACTGGTTTGGTGGTTGTGTAACACAGCTTCTCACAGCTCAGCTCCCAATTCCTGTCCCCATCCAGGAAGGACTCTGAACACCCACACAGCTTTTGCAACAGCAGGCCTTCAGGCCAGGCTCTGGGCTCACTGGGGCTTTGCTTAGTGCACCAGAGCCCTGAGTGCCCTGAAGCAGCTTTCACCATCCTCCCTCCACTCCTGGCAAATCCTGAAAGCAGTCCAGCCCCTGAAAGCTGCTTTATTTTCACAGAATCAACTAAGTTGGAAAAGACCTCTGAGATCATCGAGTCCAACCTATGACCCAACATCACCTTGTCAACTATACCATAGCACCAATTGCCACATTCAGTCTCTTCTTAAATACCTCCAGGGATGGTGAATACACCACCTCCCTGGGCAGCCCATTCCAATGCCTGATCACTCTCTCTGTAAAGAATTTCTTCCTAATGTCCAATCTAAACCTCCCTTGGCATGGCTTAAGACTGTGCCCTCTTATCCTACTTCTGGCTGCCTGCGAGAAGAGACCAACCCCCACCTGGCTTCAACCTCCTTTCAAGGAGTTGTAGAAAGTGATAAGGTTTCCTCTGAGTTTTCCCTTCTCCAGGGTAAACACCTCCAGCTCCCTCAGCTGCTCTTCACAGGGATTGCCCTTCACCACCCTCATTGCCCTTCTTTGGACCTGCTCCAGCACCTCAATATTCTTCCTAAACTGAGGGGCCCAGAACTGGACACAGCACTTGAGGTTTGGCCTCACCAGTGCCCAGTACAGGGGAAGAATCACTTCCCTGGCCCTGTCAGCAGCTCCAGCCCCTCTGCTGCCTGCACTGTGTTTTGGTGTCACAAACATCTGCCCTTCCTGGGCTCTGCTATTGTTTGGGAGACTGTGGGTGCAGCAGCAGGTTCCTATAACTGTAGATTTTCAGGCTACGGAGGTTGGCTTTTCATCCCTTTCCTGTTCCTTGGACAGGCCAAGACGCCTGGCTTTCATTAGTTTTTGGTGCTATACTGTAGGAAGCAAATTCTAGTTTGAAAAGGACGTTTTGCTTTTCACATCTTGCTTTGAAGAAACTACTGTTTAAAAAAAATGTTTTCTCATCCAATGTCATCACCAGTAATGCTGAAAGGCTGCTTTCAGCCAGCCGGAAACCGGCCTCAGGGAGACCTCAACACCTGCTAAAATCCTGCCCTGAGCTGGGGCCTCTACAAAAACCCTCCACCACAGTCCTTGTCAGCAGAATGCAGAGCCAGTCCCCCTCCTTGGACTGCTTACAAGGCAGTCGGGTGCTCCTCCTCCAGCCTCGGAGGGTTGAGGAGCCTCACGTGAGAAAGTCAGGTCTGATGGCCCCACCAGGAACCTCACAGAGCTGCCAACAGCTGCCTGGTCAGGACAGGGCTGGCAGAACAAACAGCATCTCCTCGTGAGCCTGGCACGGATTCGCCAGCCTGGGACTATGAGGCTTCACACTCGTGTACAGCTCATCCTCACTCCCGGTGTAATGCACAGGGGAGCAGAACACCTTCTCCTGGTAATCCACCACATTGCTATTGCCAGGGCCCAGCACGGCCAGGTCAGCTCCAAATCCCTGTAGGTGGGGCAGGTATCACACTCAGCAGGTCCACAGAGGCATTTGCTCACCCACTGGGTGGGGTCACGCCTGGAGACAAATCCAGCCCAGAAAGGGCTGGGGATGGGAAAGGGAAGGGCAAGGAAGAAGAGGGAAATCGTGGAAGCAATGGACCCAGCAGGAAACCCAGATAAGAAATAAGCCATGAGAACTACCTACCCTGATTTCTCTGTGAGAAATATCCGCTCTCAGCATTGCCAGTGTGGGCCTTATCTTTAACATCCAGCACTCAAACTTCCTGCCTGTACCAGGCATTCCTGCTTCATTAGCACACCTGGAATTTCTGAATCATCTTTGACTTCTTTCACTGTGACAGAGACTGTCTTTTGGTTTCTATCATCCACTGCCCAACGTGATAGCATGATTGGGGTTTGCAGGCACTAACACAATCCCACTGAACAAAGAATAAAACCATTCATTACCAATGCTCAGAGCTCCAGTCTGAGATGAGCTGTGCCTTTCAGCAGTGCTTGGCTCATTACTTACTGCTGTCATTCAGATTCCAGCCTTGGAAAACCTCTGTGCGCCTTGAAGACCCTGTGGGACAAGCTTGTTGCAGGTGACACAGAAGGTGAACGTTTCTCTTTGCTGTTGTCACCGTGCTCTCAGTAGCAGAGGAACAGCACTGATCTCCAGCCCTGCAGGGGTGCACCTCCCTGGGGAACCTGGCTCTGCACGTAACTGCTGGAGAGGAACAGAGAGCACTAGTGCTGAACGCTGCAGAAACAACATGATACACGTGTAAGAGCAAAGCTGAGACCTGAGATGCACTGCCAGGGTCTGCTCCTTGGACAGAGAATTCCAGTGCTGTAGAGCAGAGTACAGAGCAGTGGCATCACTTAGCAACTGCATTAACCCCAGAGCCTGAACCAGACTGTTTGGAAGTGAGAAATGTCACTGGTTTTTATGCAGCTGTGCCCACGTACTGGAGCAAAGGGAAGTGATTTGAGCCCTGAAGTGTCTGTGCCACCTACACAGCCAAGAGCCCTTGACAGTGAACTAGGGAGTGAGTACTTCTTTTAAGACATAAGTGAGTCCCACTAAAGCCTGAAACATTCTGTCACAGAGGAATCAGCTCATGCAAGTGCTGAAGCGTTTTATTTAACCAAATCCACTGTCTTTTATTCTCACGGGGTAGTAAATGGTAACCCATCCTCTGTTTTTTATAACAAAACCCAGTGTTTGGGAGGTCACATTACTGTTAAATACATCCCTTGTTCTTCTGTAACCTTCAATGCACAGACAAAAAAGAGGCATTTTAATAGAAGAATAAAGATTGCTTGTTGGGTGGCTGGCCATGTCCTACACCAGGCAAAGTTTTGTCTTCTCACGATACAGACAAAATGAAGAAACACAACACAGAACACTGAGGGTGCTCAGACTCATTAATCGATAGCACTGAATCTTACAGCAACATATTTTTAAGCAGGCGTGGTTGCTCATCAGCTGAGAAAACCCCATAAGGTGAAAGAGGTATCATTCCTACCTGCCATGAGCACCATCCCATCCAATCCCAAAACTAGTTCCCAAATTAGAAGCCAGGCTGGAAAGCAGAATTTGGTAGAGGGGAAGAGGCTCACTGTTCAAGGGGACATTAAGTTGGTCATGTCACCCATAGCCCTGAACATTTTCTGTAATGCTTTTGTTTTTTCCTCACTGTCCTATTTTTTTGTTTATGAAAATATCATCCTGGAGGAAGGATTTAGGATTAGTGCTTACAAATAAAATAGACTGTAACTTGCCTAATGGGAGCAGTTCAGTTTTACATGGTTGTCTCTTGACATGTTTATACAGCTGGCCAGGCACCACTAAAATATATTTTCTCAGGAGGCAGTGTGGTCTAGTGGAACGAGCACGGGCCTAGGAGTCAGGAACTCCCACGTTGTAATTTTGGGTCACCAGTGATTTGCTTTGGTGCATAAAGCCATTCAGCCCCTGTGTATGTCAGTGTCCCAAAAAGACACCTCCTCCTCACAGCGTGATGCTGAAGATCAAGGTGTTAGTCCTGGGCTGGGAGGGGATCCAGTTCTGATGTGGTACCCAGGGTTGAAAACACCCAAATATGGAGGGATGGATTGGCTTTAACTTCCATCTTCGCCTTCGGTGGGTTTGGGAGTCTCAGAAGCAGAAATGACGCATCTGACATGATCTTGTGCAAATCATCCTGCTCCACACTGGGACCATCCACAAGCACCCTGCAACAGCTTGACCCTGTTCCCAGCAGAAGGAACACAGGCCTTCTTGGAAAGATCCCACAGCTTTGCAAATCCTTGGTGAAGTCAAAAAGCCAACAGATAGAGTACTAACTTTTACCTCAGGAATATCAATGATTAAAACCCATCAATTCCCAAAAAGCTGATGAACCTATCAAATATTACATCTGAACAGGAGCTTGCATGACAATGGGATTGTAAGTACCATGAAATGACAGGCTCTAGTTCCAGCTCAGATAGCTAAAAATCAAATAAAACCTAAATTGATATAATTGATAGTTCAGTGATGTTGGACTGGGGCCTATACTTTGACACCACTGGAAATTACAGCCTTCCTTCTCAGACTCTTCCAATCCAGGATACTTTTGCTTATTGAGTAGATTTCACATTTAGCCTACAAAGTGCATGGACACAACAATCCATAGGATGATGAGGGAAATAATCCTACAGGAAAACATTTTAGCTGGTAGCTAAATTGTGACCTTACCCATTAAAGATCCTTATTTACTTCTCCCACTGGTGTTACATCTGGTAACTGCTGTTTTTGTTCCACTCTGCTGCTATTAAGGGGTTATTTGATAGGATATTGGAGATCCTACAGCAAAACAACCTTCCAAATCAGGCAATAGTTATTATGTTGCACCAAGATGGGCTCTATTTTCCCTCTCTTGCTTTCTGTAATAAAAAGTTTCTTGCAAAACTTAGGGACTGGCCATGCTGACAGACTGTATCTCTGGGCTCCTGTCAGCAGCTTTGGGGGATTTTTGTCAACAACTTAAGATATTTCAGAGAACTGATCTGCTCTTTAAAGGAGAATGGGTGTGGGAACAGCTCAGCAGCAGAACATCTGACAGGCTGTGTGGCACAGAGCACTTTCTCAAGGCTTCTGGATATGGCAAAGGATGAGTGAAGGGGTGAGGAGGTGGTGGCAGCCTGAGAGTCTTGTGGCCAAGTATGTTCAGTCCTGCGGCTGCTCTGCCTGGCTGAGGAGGACAGATGGACTTTCGAACTGGCTCAGGGTCAGTGACCACGTAAGGGCCTTCGTGCCTGCTCTGACTGTGCTGTGCTAAGGGTTGGACCTGACCCCACCAAATCACAGCCACACGGCAGGGACAGCACCCATGGACGTGCCTCTTACACCTCTTGGGGTATCAGGACACTCCCCAGCTTGAGACCTGGTCAACCAAGGCTCTGTCCCTAGGATGGAGACAGTGGGACCCCTGGCATCCTGTTCCCAGCTGCACAAACTCTCTGACAGAAGTTTTTCCAAATGTCCACCCTGCACCTGCTGGGCCATGGGCAGTGTCTGCAAAGCCCCGCTGACACCTCCAGTTCAGCAATCAGACTTTCTCCTCCACCAATGCTGAGCTCCAAGTCCAGTGAGGAATAGAGGAAGGTGGAAACCATTTCAGCAGCAGTTCTGGGCACATCAGAGAAAAGTACAGTTTTCCAATGTCAAAGGTGCCAGGGAGCCAACAAATCTGACAAACACAGCACTTAGTCTGTATTCTCTTCATGAGAAACAACTGAAAGCTTATTTTTTTCTTTTGAGAGAGAAAGATTTTAATTTCTGGATGGCAGACTTAAACATCAAAGAAATTTGTGCCTTCAGGATATCTTTAACCCAATTTTAGAATCTCCTGGAAGTCAGAGTTATTAATGGACTTGTTGCTGGAAGCTCAGCTCCAGTGTTTTCAATGGCTGTGAAACACACTCCTGATGGGAAAAGGAGCACAAAGTCAAGAGGAAAACAGGAATCTGTTATCTGATATTCCCACCCCTGCTAATAAAGTTCTCTTTTTCAATGCTGAAGTCTTGGCTGGTGTTAAAAAGACTGTAAAATTGCCTTGACACCTTATTAACACTGGTACAAAAATCTACTCACCCTTCACGAACATGGTGGTGCAAGGGACAAAATGGGGATTTTACAAACCTGTCAAAGGAAATCTGTTGCCTGAGCTCAGAGCAGGTGTTCAGTCTGCGATGAAGTGCCATGTGTATCTATAGTGATCTATAAATATCAAATATTGCCTCTTACTGAATTAAGGCTTTTGTCTTTTAGTAGCCTTATTTATATAATTGACACTCACTTCAGTGGGTTTGCTCCAGTATTTCATTACCAGCTGATATATCCAGGTCAGCCTTGGTAGGTTAGTGCAGAACCCCACTCCCTCAGTAGGATCGGAAAATTCAGGTCAATTCGTATAACTTTTACAAATCCTTAGAACTAAAATGATTAAAGTGACAACTTCCATTGATTCCCTGCTGAGGTCTCTGACCTTAAATCACGGAGGTCACAAAAACTATGTGAAGAATCCAAATAAACTCCAATTCAGAACTCCTTTAGATTAAGCATCTCTGTGGCATTGGGGCATCAGTGGGACTTAAAGGAAGTGCACAATGCTTTATAGTTTCTCAATAATTAAAATTTTTCATAGGAATTTCAACAAATTTTACTGCGTGCCTTTTTTTCTTAACACCACCAAATGCAGTTTTTAAAGAGACAATGACAAAGATAAACATGTCAAGTTACCAAGGTATCAGTTCTGATGATTTTTCATAAAACTGTAACCATCTAGTTTCAGGGTTGCATAGAATAAAATCCAGATGTTTTCCAGTCACAGGATTTGATATTTTTCTATGCCATACCAGAATAGATGTAAACATTCAGTGTTTAAGCTTCAGAGGTACTAAGATAGATCCCTTCCTACATCACCAAATAAATCATCGGGCAAGAACCTTTCCGGACTCCACAAGAAAACCTCGATGACACAGGGGCTTTATATTAAAGGAAGAGGCCATGACTGGTTGACGCTGCATAAAATCAATGTCCAAATCCAGATTTTCTTTCCCTACAGCATATTTTTTTTGTTTTGGAACATGAACCCTGTGGGAGCTCTGGTGGCCTGAGCAGTCACATAGTGGAGAGCACTGTGGGGAATAGAGACATACAGGGAGGAACGCAATCCCACCTCTGCAAGCTGTGCCAAGGGGACACTGCCAGGGGGGCCACGAGCTGGTGTTTCCAGGTACCTCTTAGGAAGGTGAGCTCCATGCTCATTCACGTTTCCCAGAGCAGAGCATGGTGGGACACGGTGACGGCATCTGTCCCTCACATCCAGAGACCAGCCTGGGTTACCTCAAGCAGCTGTGACTTTTTGGAGTATTCCTGGTGCTCTCTTGGTGGCTGGAAACAGAGGGAGGATTGGACATACCCATTAAGAGTCCCATTTTACAACAAAAACCAACTTAATTAATCATAACCACTGTACAGCGTTGCCTCCTGATGACTTTTGCTCTGAGTAACACGAACCAGAAACTAATGGCATTCGTTTGAGCGTGATTTACACAAAGGAAGGAATCCCACAGCATTTCCATCCCCTCTGTGAGTCATGTTTTGGTGTCCCTGGACCATCACAGATATCTGGCCCTGGACATGCTGAAATGACAGGCAGCAAAGGAAATCCAGGGAGAAGAGTGCTGCTTCTGAGATAATTCCACAGAGAAACACCTCCATTAAGTGGAAAGTATTACGATCCTGCCTTTGCCCCCTGCTACACACACTGCAGTGAAGGCAAAGTGGGTTGTGTGTACGTGTGCCAGGGCAGTGTTTTCTCATGTGTTTGGAGGCCTCAAACAACAAGGCAAGCTCAGGCCTTTAAAATTCTTGCTCCTCAGTGGCAATGGGTCTCTATCAGACCAGTAATTCCAGCGTTTAGTGGAAAACAACTATACTGTGATTTTATTTTGCAGACTGAAGCCGCTTCCCATCAGGGCCACACACAAAACTGCTTTGGGCTCCACAGCAGCCAGGGATGGGCAGTGACTGGGGGAGGGTCTGAGGACCACCCAAAACACGTTTGGGATGACAGGGTGCACCACACCCGGTCAACCTTGCACTGCTCCTGTGTTTCAAGACCTCTTGTTTTTAAAAGCATTCAAAGTATCTAAAACCTCACCTTCTTCACTAAAAAGAGGAACCTGCTGTTTCTAAGAGGCAGGAGCAACCTGAAGCTTTGGGGGATTCTGTCGCCCGTAACAGGGTGTGTGTTTTAGGGAAGGCTCCCAGGCTGCAGCTGGGACTTTCTTCAGTCCCAAAGCTCTGCCTGCACATTTGTAATTACAGCAGTGTGTGTACAGTCTTTATAATTGTTTCTGAAAAAGCCATGGTAATTGTACTTCGGCACTGCTGCATTGTCCAGGTGTGTGCCTTGGGTTGGCATTTTTTTCAACTGGGTCCCAAATGGCACATTTTGTATATTAGCATTTAGTGCCAGTCTATAATTAGAAGATAATTTTTTCCAGAGCTAATGAAAAGATGCCCTAGCAACCTCTGGATCTGATCCCACATCCATTAATACAGCTCAAGTGATTCCATTTCAATTTATGTGGGACAGACCACGAAGTTTGAAGAAACATGCTGCCAAGTTCTCCCAACCAGAAATATGCTGAAACTTGGTAAAAAGGTAGGGAAGAATTCATCCTGTATCAGTCCCTGTCACATCCAAATTGGAGAAAAACTGGGAATATTAAATGGGTAACATTCCTGAACTATGATGATATATTGATGAATCTGTTGTTAAGAATTAGTTTCCATGGAAAAATTAAAAAAAAATATTTCTATCATCATAATGAATACTTGACCTGTTGTTATGAGTCATTAGTGCCAGTTTATAGAGCCAAAGATGGTCAGTGTAGGGATACAACGAGCCTCAGCTGCTTTCCTGTGTGCCAGACTGCGGATTTCTATCACAATGTCCTGCTGAGCTGCAGTGACTACTGGTCACCAAACACATGACCCCATTCCACGCCCAGCACCTCCAAATCCAGATTCCACATCAAAATTAATATCTTCCAGCACTTCCACACCCAGCTGTCACTGCAGTGCCCAAAAGTACACTTGATTTAGCACCTGAGAGCACACTTAATGATGATCCACATGAAAAGACTGCTAGGAGGGATCCTAAAACAGCCCGACCACACTGTCCCCTGCTTGGTACAGACACCACACCCGCTCTGTGTAGATAATGTTTTTCAAAAGCAACCAAGAGCCTATAAAAATGCACTGGAAAAGCACCAAAGAGCTGCCAGGCAGCTGCATTTCCAAATGGGGCTCATGGTCTGGCACATGCCCATTCATCAACGATGTTCAAAAGCAGCTGAGGAAATGCCAAAAGAACATCACTTTGTTGAAAACACAACTTTCACAGCAAAACAGCACACATGGCACGTTTTCATGGACCACCCTCTGTCTTTGGGATAAGCAAGTAGATAGCAGAGCTCAACAGAGCAGGGGTGGCTGTAGGCTGAGTATCACTAAGCCCATCCGAGTGCTCCAGTCTCCCATCGGTTCCAGCAGAGCCCTGAAAATGGAGTGTGAGCTGTGAAAACACCACCTACCCCATATCAGGAATGCAGGCCCAGGGGCACAGCATCTTCAGCTCCTGCCACGGTCCAGTCATCAGCTTTTTGGATTTATTAGAAAGGTAAATCCTGCTCACAAACTATTGAGTTGACAAAGAAATACAGTAGAAATGCAATGAAGAACCACACTGAGAGGCAAAAGTGCCTTACATAAGAAAGGCTGAAAAGGTCACCAGAATGTTTGTGGGAAGGATACAAGTATTTTTTTAACTTTGAACAAAAGGGACCAAAAGGTGGGCAAGGAAACCACTGTGACACCACCCCAGGGAGTGAATGAATATTGCCACAGACCATGAATTAACTCTAAATCAATTGTGCTCTAATGAAACCCTGTACAACACAGATTCACACACCTCAGGGTCATCAGCAAAACAGACTGCAAATTAATGTTTTTCTGGAACTTCTTTTAGAAGTTTAGCTCTCAAACCAGCATTCCTCTCCTGCTCCCTCTGGACAGCCTTTACAAGACAGATAAAAGGGGAACATCCTGTCCCCAACAACACAGAGCAGGAGGAGATTTCAAAGATCAACAACTCATCTTCTGATTTCTGGCATGAATCTTATAATTCAGAATTATTTCTTTTTTGAAAATTCCCAACAGTACATCTTACTTATTTACAGAAAGACAGGAATTAACAACAGCTCATGACATTTTTATTTTAATGAAATTTAAAAAGGCAGTTATTAGTTATACATACACACAACTGATTCTGTACTTGTTAGTCATAAATATAGAACATTCAGAAGTACAAAATACACTTTATCCACAGCACAATTTCACATCAATATGAAGAGTTTAAACAGATACGTAACCAAGTGCCTAACAATGACAGAAGCCCATTTTTGGAGTTGTTTTCTTTTTCTTATCTCCAAAATACCATTAATCTACACCAAGTAATCAGTGCCCACAGTCATCAGGTTCATGAACTGCACTCTGATTTAGAGTAGGAAAAGACTGACCGTCTAAAGACAATTAGATGCCATCACCTTTTCTTTGCTCCATTAATAGCAACAAACCCAAGCCCACATTCTCTTCTTCTCACAGTTAACAACTGTGAAAAATGGGACTCTGGCAAAAATCACCTGAAGCCAAACTTGAGCACTGCTAGGAAAAGTGAAAATATCTGAACTAGAAATTAGTCCACTCGATACCTTGCAAACAAAGAGCAACAGCAGTATGACACCAATAAGGCATTAATGACAAAATGGCTGTATTATTCTCGAAAAAAGAGTACACCCATGTATAAAAATATATGTCATAGCAATTGGGTAAATCCAACACTATTTAACACTGTGCCAAAAGTAATTAAGAGTTAAAAAGGCAGTTCTGCAAGAAGTATTTACAGTTTCATACTGTACTTCAAAAGAAAAGAAAAGGCAACAAAGCTACAAATGGAACTATCTGGTTAAAGCATCACCGTAGGTACTGCCAGTAGCACTTATACAAGTAATGGGATGAAATCCCTCTTGTTAAACAGGATTTCTTGTCTGAATAAATGAATATAAACATTTTAGTAGCTAAAATCTTCTCGGTCTACACATCTGCTCCTTGAAATAACTCACCCAGACCATCATTATTTGCAGTTTCTTGCTCCCTTAGTTTAAAACCCAAAAGATTCAGTTTCAAGAAACACTGTGTTTACAACAGTTTGATCAGAAATCACAGCTTTATTTCCAGCTTAAAAAACACAAAAGAAACAAGAAATCCACCACCTGTGAAATATTGGAAACTGGAAGCCAAAGTGCCAGCAAAGCTACACCGACGGCACATAATAAAAACATCAGCATTCCCAATGCACCTCATAACTTCAGCTATAGGATATAAGTAAGTTTGCTTTAGTAACCAAACACATGACAAGAAAATACAGCACAGCCAAGGCTACACAGCTTTGCCAGCCACAGACCTGGGGCGTGGCTGTTGGAGAGGAGCAAGCCACGGACAGGACGGAGCGCGGAGCGAGGGCAGCGCAGGCGCCCGGTGGCGGCAAAGGCTCGACTCGATCGTTTGCTTGGTCAGAAGAACAAAGTTGCCAAACTCTTTAAGCTCATTAATTGCTCCCTCCTCGCTGGCTCGGGAATGGCAACCCAATGCCTCCCACACGGGCTGGGAGAGCACTGCAGAGATGGGATGGCCAGGAATGGGAGGGGAGGAAGGCTAGAAATACCAAGAATAAAGTGCTGGCTCGGGATGGCACAACAGAAACAGGGGATGATAATGGCTCATGGGGAAACCCCAGACCTGGCACTATCCAGACTGCCCTTAGCAGAGTAGCCATTGCCTTTCCCAACCAGAAAGGCAGGAGTAGTCCACAAGGTGAGCAGTCCATGCTCTGATCCCTCAGGCATACTGACTTAAAAAAAATAATACTGTGTTTAAAAACAACAACAAAAGAGAGATGTGCTTGAAATTCTGCTAACAGTGCACCTCCAACTGCACAACCAAATTCTATCCATGAGAAGCCTTCTCCAGTAGTATAAAAACCACGACTTGCTGAGGAAGTTATCATTGCTGATGTCAGGAGAAAGAAAGTTACTTTGAAACCCTTATTTTTAAATTGAATTCAGGAAGCAAAGTAAATTGCAAGTCTAGTTAAAGCACTTTGTTGGGTAAAATAAAGCAGAGCGACAGCATTCTTCAATTCATTTTTCACTTTAGGGATAAATGTTTTTTAAAATTTTTAGAGGAATGGACATTTATCATTTCAAGCATCTTCTGTGCAGAGACACAAACTGCTCACCTGCTGCTCCCTCCCTCCCGATCAGCCCCTTTCAAGCCCCTGCACAGACAGCGAGTGCCTTGCTCAGCACTCAGGCACCTCTTACAGACATCAGTGAATTTCCCTCTGGGGCAGCAGAATTTTGCCTGTCCAATTCCATGAGCGGTCATTGATCTGAGCAGCGTGAGGGGAAAGGGAGATGGCTCCAAGAGCATAAACGTCCGTGTATTTAAAAGAATAGCACATAAGAGCATGGCTCGCTCACTTAAGAAGGTGTTTTCCTGATCTTGTTTGTTCCCAGTGTGATTTGGTGAGGCAAGTACAGACCAGCAGATCTGAGGCCTCTCCAGTACTGCATCTAGAGATATACAAAAGATTCCTACAAAAAGAGTCCCTGATCCCACTCGCACACAGGGTAGGAGATTGGTCCCAGATTTAGTGAGAGAAATAGTAGGAAGGACTCTTCCTGGATACTGAAACCTACATGCTGATCTTGGAGAGGGCTGGAGAAGCAGTGTCAGATGGGCACACCACTACATAGCCATCAGTGCCAACCGTGTACTGGGGCCATGTTCACAGCCTGAAACCTGCATGGCCAGAGCAGGCTGGGGGTAGGGCCTGCCTGCTTCCCAGGATAGCATCCCAACAGGATGGACGTGGTGATGTGCACCATGCCCTCTGTCACAGGCACCCCACAATTCAAGAGAGGCTACGAGCAGGAAGAGCTTAGTGCTGTGAGGTCCAAGAATTACAGCAGCCTCTGAGATCTTCTGGATGGGGCTGTGCCCTGGAGCTGCTGTTTCAAGGCCCGTGATGGCCCCTGAACGTGCAAAAGCCAAGGGAAGTGTCCCCTTCCTCCTCTGCAAAGGCTGGCTACCACTGTCCAACCCCAAAGGTTGTGAACAACCTGCATATGGGAACTTGGGGTTACTGGTCCTCATGAACAATTTCTTCTCCTCCCATCCCAGAAGTAATGACCTGGATAAAAATTCCGACCTCACAATCCAACCTCTGTAATTTGTCATGCATACGAAACACTGAATAAAAAACTTCCTACCACATCTCTGATGAAGATGTACGGCAGGTGACTCACCGAAGAGGAAGATGATTAACTTACCTCTGCAGAAAAGCTTATAGCATTCAGAGTAGTCAAGAGTCCTCAATGTACTTGGTAAGCTGAAAATCCCATATTTAACAGAATAGGGCTAAAAGGGTTTAACAGAAGAAATTGCTTGGGAATCCAAGCAAAAATTCAAGTTATCACTGTGTATGCAGTGGACAATAGTCCAATCAATGTCTATTACCAACTCACTTTAAAAAAATTATACACTACAAAACCATCTCACTGCTTGCAGCAAATGAGCTTGAATGATTTCCTAGTAACAGGCCACCACCCTGCACTGTTAAAATGTGAGGTTTCACAGTATAAAAAAGTACTTCACAGAAAGGAAATGCAACTAATATAGAAAATGCAATCTCAATGTGTTTACAGTCATTTTTTACGAGGCAATTTTTTTGAGAAAGCAAGAACAATAGAAATTAAAGCAGCCAGTGAGAAATGTACAAGGTTATAGGCCTCAATTCAGTGCAAAACCAGACTAATAGCTTATGTAAGTAAATGTTTGTTCTGAATAGAGAACCACCTGAATTAAAAGTAAGAACACCTATGTGAAGTAATGGAATTTCTCACAATATTCAAATCCTTCACATACATCATCAAACTTTTCAGTACGCTCCAGAATGGACCCTTTGTAAAGGCAAAAGAAACCAGTACAGGAAATCACTTCATACAGCACAAGATATACATAAAGTACCAAAATGTACACACATTCAAGTTTAAGTTAGAAAAGGCAGAGCTGAATCTTCTGGTGAGAGAGGCCTACATTATGTTGCTTAATCTCAACATTTAAAGTGACCAAAAAACTACAAGAATCAAAGAAAACAGAATATTGTGTCTGCTTTCAGAAACTTAAGCTTAAAGCAAGGCATCAAAAATGAGCGGTAGGCACTGTAACGAGACATGATCTTACCTTTTCTCTGTTAGTCTTTGTTACTTCATTATCTATTTAAAAATTACCATTCAAAGGAAATGTTAGGTATCATTCACATTCAGATATTTAAGTCTCAGAGAATTTTTTTTTTTAAATCAAGCAAAGTTTTTCATCTCTGAGGTAGATGACAATAAAAAAAAAAAAATGGAGCTGTCAATGAACATTAACAAGTGCTGGAGCTCCTCTGTCGGCACTGATGCACCCCAAGGAGGAGAGAGCAAGCCCTACACCACTATCTGAAACAGGAGAAATGTGTCTTCTGGTTTAGTAGCTTCTACAGAAATGCAACACAGAAAAAGCAGCGCCAAAATTACACTGAAATGGCCTTGGAGAAGAACTTCCATTTCTGCTTTGCAAGCTACTCAGAAAATGGTGGAAACATGCCCAGGTCAGCAAAATCTTCAATGTTGTAATTGCCAGTGCCCTGCGTCGGATCCCCCGCCATCGGCAGCATGTCCTGCACGATAAGGAAAATTCAAAGTGAAGTGTCACTTGCTAACACATTATCCAGACACAAACTGTTTCCTGTTCATCTTTTCCGTGTAAAGCCAGAAAAAGCCAAGTTTAGATAAATACGGTGAAAACCAGACCTGTGCAGGGGGCTGGGCTAAGGTTTACGTGCTACTTATGTTTTGCTGGAGCGTTTCTGAACAAGAGGTGGGACTTAAGCAGGATGGAAGTTTTGGGTTGCTCCTCTGAATAAGGCACGTTTGAGCTGTCTCATATTCCTTCCAGACTGAAGGAGCTCCCTTTGAAGAGAAGCAAACTCTCAGGTTTCAGTACACGGGAAGTACGCAACATCTCACACTCGAGCTCCTGCTGTATAAGGATGGGTTTGGGCAGGTTCTCACCTCCTCCCCAGCACTCTCTAAATGAACATATTAGTGCTCTGCAGAAGGCTAAAGACTGGACACCCACCCCAGCTCACAAGATGCCCAACCAGCGATCATGACTGTAAAAAAGCAGAGGAAATAGCAGGAACGTCTCAGGAGAAATGGGATTTCATGGTAATTGCTCCCACGTGTCTTGAGCCAAGTGAGGTCTCTGCAGGAGGCTCCAAAAAATACTCAACCTTCCTCTCAGCTGGAGACCGAAGTCACAGGGAAAAGATATCCCTTGCTGGGAAAACCAGAGTTTGTGCTTGCTTTTCCTGTCAATCCTTACAATAATAAGCTCTTACTGCAAAGCTGAGTCTTGCCAGGGATGGCTCATTATCCTCACAATCAAACAAAACAAAAAAACCAACCAAACAAGAAATCTCACAGGATCTGCTCTGTGAAAGAATAAGTCTGAGAGCTGCTGCGTACTGGGAAGTCACCCCAAAATAAAGACTGATTAAAATCCATCTGAGGTCTTTGTAGTATCCCTGTTGATTGTGGTTGTAAACACAACTGGCAGTGCCTGAGCTACCAGGGTCAGCCTTCATCTTCTGACCAAAACATGTACTTATTTAATGTTTTCCCACATTCTCTCCCATCCAAATGGAAGATACAGCTGTCCTCACCTGTTTACATTTTCATCTCCGAAGGCATTTCTGCTGCTGAGGCCTCTAGGATGAGTTCTCCTCAGGTACAGATCCAGCAGGGACCCCTCTCAAGTCTGCCTCTCTCCTTATGCCCAGCTAACCCAGGACTAGCTTTGGGCACAAACAATCCAAGAAACTTCTTGGAGGCCTTGGAACCGAGCTCATCCAAGTTTCTTACCACATCCAGTTATTATCCTAATTCCCTCCAAATGCATGCTCACCTCCAAGAGCTCTGCAGGTGAGCCCAGCTCCCCTTTTCTCCCCTGGTCCTTCTTCCCACTAACTTCGTGAGAAGTTTATTGGGACACAGCACTTGCCTGAGACACAAGCAAGACAGTTCTTGGAGCCAAGTATCTCTGCTGGCCATCACACCATGCTGTCATCAGCTCCACTGGAATCACCCTCAATATCTTTTTGGGTTAAAGTACTTGCAAAGTGATTAAACTTAACTAACGCAAAGAGATGCAACAGCTTAATCTTGCCTGGGCCATGGGCTAAGAGCAGGCAGACAGATCATTATTCCAGACGTAATACTGTTATTTGTTCCTGTGTGAAGCCATGGTTCATTCACACAGTAGTATTTCCATGCTAACATCTTTTATGCAGTGCTCTAGAAAGCAACTGTGCATGAGCCTGGTCTTGCAGGTGAATTTACTTTCTAAAAGATAATGAGGTGCCCCACTTCTAAACCTTGCTTGGGGCTTGAACTGTCTTTCCTGCATTTATCTGCATGGTTTTCTTGGAAACTGTCTTCTTGATCTAATTTAAAAATCAGTTATACAAGGACAGGGACATTATTAGTTAACTTATGAAGTCCTACTCCATCTGTAGTGAAGGCTCAAAATTACAGTTAATATTACAAATTTAGGTGGTTGAAGAGGATTGTTTACCACCTATCTGATGTCTGACTGGGTTTAACCTTCAAAAATTGTTGGCCACTATCTTCTATAGAGTATCAGACTCCTTTCCTATTTGAACTATCAAAGAGAAACACATTGATGTCTAATTGGACTTGACTGGGATGGTAGAGGCCAGAACCAGGATAAGAAAGACACTCTGCTTGGGAATATTCCTTGGGTTCTCTGCAAAAGACATGAGCCCTAAGTATAGGGTGGGAAGAGACAGGAAAATAGCATTTTAGATCAGCAAAGATGCTGTTCTATGGCAGAAAAGAAAACAGGCCAGCTAACAGCAGTGCAAACCTATGGCAGCACACGCAGCAGGAGGGAAATGCCCCAAGCCTTGCTGCACCCTGAGCCTGGAGGACCACGGCTCCTCACTCAGCAGTGAGAGAGAGGCTGTCAGAGGGACTTTGGGCTCGCTGAACTCTCCTCACCTGGAACACCTCGGTCTGACTGGGCTGCGGGTGCGAGTGCTGGTCACCGCTCTGCTGGTTGTGGTGTTGGCTCTGCCACTGGGACCAGACTTCCGAAGGTCTCCCCTGGAACTGGCTGCTGCTCTGGCCACCTTCAGCTGGACAGGGGGAGAAAGGGCACAGGTCAGACAGCAGCTACTCCAAAACGCCTGCCTGCTTTGAGGTGTCATCCATCAGTGCCTGGGTTTGCAAACAAGTTTTGGAGCAAAGATCCCAAGCGACACCAGCCCTGCGAGGTGGAAGCCAGAGGGAGTTTCAGCCCCGACTGCAGGGTGGGGGCCAACCCAAGAGCAAAGCTCAGGGCCACGGCTGCACAGACCAGGCAGGTGAACTGCCCACAGCAGAATGCACAGGGACACTGTAAGCCAGGCATGGGAAGACAATTTTCAAGCATCCCTTCACCACTTTTTAATTGCTGTAAGGACTGCTTGCCATTTCACTTAAAAACCAAATTGCACCATCTGAATGCTCTTCTCTTCAAAAGACTGAATTCTTGCAGAGCAGCGGGTGCACAGTTTCCTACTCATCTAAGAAGCATGTAAGCAGATGTAGGATTTTTTAAGCAGACGTAGAAACAGTGAGATCAAGAAACAACAGCCTCACAGTAATAAATGCAGGCACTGTTGCATTAAATGCAGCGTATTCTCTGCAGGACTATCTTGTCCTCCAATATTACAAATGTAAAATTATTCACTAAACACAATTTATGGGAAATTATTATCCTGTCCATACAGTGATAGTTTCTTAAAAGTCTGAGGCCATTTACATAACACAGAGTAACACAAACAACAAGGCTTTATAGTCAATACACTTAAAATGATGACTTCAGGGGGATTTAATTTCTCCTGAATAGTCTACCAGGAAAAACACGTTGCCACACATTAATTTAGTTACCTATCACACATAATTAACTATCACACAGTCACAGATCACACTTCAGCTGGACTCATTTTACCTTGTATTTCTACAGACTAGCACAGAATGTGTAATATTTTTGGATAATTTTCCTTCTGTTATTTACAGTATGTCCTTCTAAGAATTAGCATTTTAGAAAGCTTGCCACCAGACTTATGCTTTTCTGTTTTTCTTTTCTTTTTAAATGTTTTTCTTTAACTACTCCAGGTATTTTTGCCTGCTTCTCTCTCACTGCAGAGAATCAAGCTGTGTATATCTGGTTCTTCCCGATCGTGAGCATCCTCTGCCAAGGTTTGCCAAATTTCCTGTGCCAAACTTCCACACGTGTGCTCTATGCCAAGTCTTTGATAACCAGACTCAGTCATGTCAAATCAGCCACTACTCATAGTCCTGGCTTGAGAAAACACAGAAACACGTGCTCAATCCAGTCCTTTTGGCCATCAGCTAAGCCATGCCAAACAGATAAAGGGAACACTTTACAGGAAAGTAAACAAGCTGTAGTGATGTATTTGTATCAGAAGTAGATGATTACAGCTATTCCCTTACTGACATTACCAAAACCAGTAATTCAGCTGACTCAGAAACCCTGCAGCCATTTCAAGGATCAGAATACAATTCATCTGAGTTACCCTTTAAAAGAAGGCTGAAAGTTTGATGTTTTCTTTTTTTCCCCTCAGAACAATATATTGAAATTCACTCAGTGAAGCAAATTATGCTTCTTTTCAGCAGAACAGTTAACAGCCAGCCAGCGGTCGAAGCCGTTCATCTCCATGAAGACTGTTATTAATAGCATCCAAACTGATGTAGGTCAAGAGATGTTTCTCATTAGGTGAAAGGGTTCTTGCCAAGTAGCTTAGGCTTGAAATACAAGTCCGTCTCATAAACAAATGTACAATGCCTGGTGGAAATGGAGGCAGAAATAAGCTCTGTGGGAAGAGCTCCATTTCAATGCACTTTTTCTAGGCATAGGTCTGCACCGGGTCTGCATCAGTGCTGTTCCCAAGGGACAGAAGAAAAATGACACACATTAGCTCACTGCTACCTGCTACCTATGCTTTTTGGAACTGCACATTATTACCAGCCACTGACATTTTTCATGAATGCAACATGTGTTTATCACGAATGAATTCATTGTATTTTTTACTCTTGAATATTATTCTGTTGCTGGAGTGCAGAAAGCTTACCAAGGGGCTATTACCCCTTTGTAAGCTTTCTGCAATGAGTCATGGTCTGAAAGGCACTAAATTAGCATGTAATAGGAAAAGAAACCATTTCAAAACATGGCACCTACTCTGATTAGGTTAATAGCAGTGGCAGTACAAAATAAATCCAGTTTGCAGCCAAATTCTATCTCTGTGCAAGAAGGCACTGCCATGCAGTCGGAAAAGATGAAAAAAGAATGCAAATTTGTCCATTTAAGTGTTCTCCTGGGAAGTAAAAAGAAACTGAACCTGCTGACCACAATTAGGGAGGATTTAAACAATGATGTAAGCAACTTCTGATTCTCTCATGACACCATTTACTGGGAAAAAATGCAACAATATTCTGAAGTGTGTTGGATGCAGAAGAGATGCACCATGGAGGGAACAGGTCAGGTCTGTTCCCTGTATTCAACAAGAGAAAGTAAAGCACTCTCCTCACCTGGGCTTCCCAACTGACCCACCAAAAGAACAGGTTGGAGGATTTTTAATGAAGTTAATGCTGGAGAGTTTCATTTTTATGTGCATTTCTCTGTTATGCCATTTAAAACTTACCAAACCCCGCACTTCGGTTTGCTAAGCTGGAGTAGGCATTCCCACTTGGAGAAGAGGTGGCTGGGCTGGAAAGGGGACTGTATGACGATGGGTCAGCTGGGTAGGTGTGACTTGTTCCAATCCCAAAGGGAGATGACTGAGCCTTGCCAGACTGAGATGGAATTTGCTGAGGAACAAAGGGTAAAAGAAGGACAAGTTTTATTGACGAGGAACAGCACAGCAGAATCATTTTTTTAACAACATAAAGCAAAGACTAAATCAACTCTGTAGATGTGAACATGCCTGTTTATCCTGTCTCAGCCATATTTCATTTCTGTCAAAGCCAGCTTACTGCTGCAGAAGGAACACAGCAGACTGTAACACTTACAGCTCTCCTGCCGATTATCTCATACGTCCTCTGTATCAGAGCTACGTGGAAAGCCAGAATTTCCTTCATCTCTATTACAAGGATTAATCTCAAACTGAACATGTATAATGAATTTACCTTTATTTTCCAGGGGTATTGATTTTGCAGTGCCACAGTAAAATCACAGTTATCTGAATGTCTTATAGAATATATGCAGCTCTTGGATGACCAGAGTCTCCAATGCTTGGTAGTAAATGGCCAAAGACGTTTCAAAGCTAATGAGCTGCCTTCTCTCCCTGCCTATGACATACAGGCAGCAGTAATTTTGCCTTGTAAAAGGCTTGGGAGAGTGAATCACCAGCACTGTGAGTAGGGAAGAAACAGTCTGACACTGCTTTCACTGGGCAGCTGAGTTAATTCAAGGGTACTAAAAAGCAGCTTGCTGTCATTTCACTTATGCAATGGCTTTGTCACAGGATCTCCAGGAATGTTACACAAATGATTATACGTTACAAGCTGCTTTGAGACAGGAACATGTACAGAGATTAAAAGGGGTGAAGTGTCTCATCCAAAGTCATGTGCTACAACAACGTATAGTGCTACAGACAGAATCTGCTTAGAAACCACTTCCCACAGTACGAACAGGTGCAGCAGTCCCAAGAAAAACTTACTGGCTAACCAATTTCACAAACAGAAACTAAAGGTGATTACATCTCTGAATACCTTTATGATGTGCACTGTTACTGCCAATCAATGCACACAAGTGAAGCTTTCTACCTGGAAGACGGGGACAGGGAGCAGAATGAAGCCCCCCACAATCCAAGGACAAAAAGTCAGCGATCTGCTACACCACTCAGACACATCGAATTCTACAGGGCCGGACGGGATCCACCCAAAGGGACTGAAGGAGCTGGCAAAAGTGCTCACAGAGCCACTTCCATCATTTATCAGCAGGAAAAATATCTTCACCAAAAGGGCTGTCAGGGACAGGAAGAGGCTGCCCAAGGAAGAGGTTGAGTCACCTCCCTGGAGGTGTTTAAAACACATGTAGCTGTGGCACCTGGGGATGTGGTTTATTGGTGGAATTGGCAGTGCTGTGTTAACAGTTGATCTTGATGATCGTAAAAGTATTTTCCAATTTTAATGATTCTACGATTTTTGGACAAATGCAGGAAAGCCCAGGGTGGAAAACAAATCCCAACAGGCATGTAACATGAGGAAGATGCTATTAAGTCTTCAGCTCAGTTCCAAGCTAAGAAAATGCACATTTCTAAAGGTTTCCACAATGGCAGTGAGAACAGGGCTTGTCACTTCTGCAAGGCTTAACTCTCTTCCTTATCACTCACATACAAACTCCACTGACTTGGACAGAATTTGTGCAGTAAGAGGGATGAGTAATTTCTTTTAGCCACTTTCATCACCCTCCATATCATTTAGAAAAACAAGTTAATGTTATCAGAGGATTTTATTAAGAAGGTGTGACAGATAACTATGGCACACTGAGGGCTGGGAAGAATCAGTGATTAATGTGGAAGCAATTCAGTTACTAAGAAGTTACATAGTGCCCACCCCAACATACCATTCCAGCCTACCAAACAATGGAAAGTCAAGAGTGATTAAGATCAGCCTTATTAAGATCAAACTCGACTGTTTCATATTACTTGTCTTCTGACAGAGTTCCAAACAGATTTTTTTTCAATTGTTACACTGAAGAAGAAGTGATTTCTGGGCTAACGTTGACAAGCACAAGGCATCTGATGGAGGTATGTGCTCTTTCCTCCAGCACACAAGAGTGTGAGCTACACTGGGCAGTGCTACTGGAAGGGCAACAGGCTCAGTAGTCTCTGCTCTGAATTCATGCCTGGGTTTGTATGTGCTCCTTCTGTCAACCCTGATAACTCTGTGTAACATTGCTAGATGCAAAGTCCTGGTCCAAGAAAGATTTAATTCACAGGCTTAATACAAAAAGAGAAAATCTGTCCTCTTTTACTTCATCCAGTGCGTATATAAAACAAATGCAGGACAAAGACCTTCCACTGAGATTTCTGTCAGTGCAGGGACCGCCACTACAATGAACACAATCATAAATCCAGTGCAGTTACACACCAGGCAGCTGGCTCAGATTATTACAACCTGCCAAGGAACAGAAGTGAGGTACTGATTCCTCTCCAACAACAAATTAATAACACTCAAGTTATAAATGGGGTTTACTAATTCTTTTGTAAAAAGCACAGAGATTGCAAATCTTTAGTGACCATGAAAATAAAGCACTTTAAATCAATACCTGTCCTGGGAATGGTGGACGATTTCCTGTCCAGGCCACCTGACTCTGATTTAGCTGGCGAGATATCTGTGTCAGGTTCTGGCCTGTTGAAGAAGAAGACTGGATGTCGTTCACACCAGGCACATGTACCACAGATGAACTAAGGGAACAGAAACAGTGCCTCATTTGTAGGGCATATTCTCAATGCACAAACTGTATTCCAGACATGGAAATGCTGATGATAACATTAAAACTAATTATTCAACCTGTCTTGATAAAAAAATGATCTGAAGGCATCACAAAACTATGAAACACACTGGCATTCCAAAATGTCAAATAAACACAGTGGGCAAAATTATTTTGAATTAGACTTCAGTAATCTCTTTGAAAGGAGGTTTCTAAGAATAAAATTAGTCTAACACACGGTGCATAAACACTTAGCTTCATACTAGCTTAACATTTAATGCATTAAAAAACCTGCTTGCAGAGAGCATTCAAGCAGGTACTTCATCGCAAATTTGTGCTTGAAGTCAACAGTATTTAAGCATTTGCTTAAATGTCACTCTAAATCAAGATGGGCAAAAAAGACAATACTTTTAAGTACTTTGGTATTTGTTTCCTGCCTGGGAAATGAAGTATGTGTTATATAATAAAAATGTGGGCTTTTAATTCCTTTTTTTCAATAATTGATGCTAAAGAAGGGCATGAAGTTACATACCCAGGCAAAAGAATAATCAAGGCAGGAAGTTAAACTTTGGAATAATAATAATTTTAAAAAGTATTTCCAAAGGAACTTGTTTATATGTTAGCTGTTTCCTAACTACTGAATTTCACTACAGGGAAATACCCAGAAATTTCTAATTATAAATAAAATTCTACAAAGGACTGTTACACTTCATAATTTCATTTTCGTGGAAGCCTTGAATCACTGAATCTACATAACCACACATTGTGAATGGTCTTTTTAAATATAAAAACATTTAATATTTTACATGTCCCACATAAATGAATACAAATGAAGACACAACATACAAAACCACTTTTGTGCATCCACTGAAACAGTCTATTCTTTTCTCCAATCCCTCCCCTATTGTCTATTTTCACAATCTTATGGAGAAAGAAGGGAGCAGATGGGGAAAAGAAGTAAACAGGACTGAGCAGAGTGAAAGCAGGAATCAGAATCCTTGGAGAAGGTTGACAGGATCCCTCCCAGAGTGTAAGCAAAACGTGGCAGGCATTTGAATATGGGAGTTGTTATTCTGGCTTCCTAAGTTGTCTAAAGCAAAGTGTGTGTTCAGAAATTCTTTGTAGAGTGTTTTTTCTTTTTTTTTTAATTTTTATTTTTTACTACCACAGAGTCTCCAAAGATGGAAACATAGACCAAAAAGTCCATCTAAATCTGGCTAAAGCACAGAGCAGCTGTTGGGGAGGAGGGCTGGCCCTACTGCCAACACCTTCTCAGTTGGACTGGCAAGTCCCATCATCTAAGGAGCTTGGACTGTATCTGGAATATCAGATTGGAATCAGGATTCTGCAAAATAGTGCCTAGAGGCTGCCCAGGTTCAGTAACTGAATGGGCCAGGCTGGAGATAATTCAAGGAGGACAGTTCATTGAGGGAAATACTGGCAGAAATGCAAGCCATTACTTGATGTAATAGAACAGCAGTAGGAAAAAGGCTATAGTTAAATATCAGGAATTAACAAAGGAAACAAACAAAACACAAGCCAAACCCCAATATGGCAAGTCAGCCATCCAGTAATATACAATATCCAATTAAAAGACATTTTCATTTACTCTCATATCTCCCGAAGTTATTCTTGGTTTTAATTTGACAAAACACACACGCACAGGGATTTTATTTCTCCCCACTGAGATTGTTAGCAATTATAACTTTAAGAACACATTGGTTTAAATAAAATCAGCGTTTGCAGATGTTTTCCAGTTCCTGGAACTGACAGGCTCTGAGTCGCTGTGCCTTCACTTCCACAACTTTGGTCTGAACCAGAGCTGAAACTCCACTATGACAACCCCAGAGTGGTGGTACCAAAAGGCACTAAGATAAATACCATCACTGTTACCACACTCAAAAAAGTGACTAGAAATGAAGACAAACTTCAGATCAGGCAAACCTGTATTGCCAGCTGGTAGGCAATGACACTTAGAATAACTCAAAAATGCCTCAGAAAATGCCAGCCCACTATATTATGCATGTTTGGAAGCTGCCTTAGAAAACTATGCTTGCCTGTGTCCCAGTTCTGACCTGGGACTGTGGATGAAGCATTTCTGATCCCTTTGGTAAGGTATCCACATCAATGACCTTCAAGTCAGCCTGCAGGAGTACTGACAGCTGTGAGTGCAAAACAAATCTTTGCACCTTTCCAGTTTGGTTGAATATTCCTCAGATTTCTGAGCCTGCTCCATCATCTCTCAGACTTATTTCCCTTCAGGTTTTGTTGCTGCTTCTTATTTTTTTTTTCCAATTAAATGACCACAGCAAGAAGTATCTACTTACCAGCCAGTAATTCTGAGGTACCCAAACCATCTCAGCTTGTAAGCCCAGCGTAAGAGCTGAGACATCACACAGCAATGAAGCGTACACAGAGCAAAGTTCATTCACATAAAGAAAGCCTTTAAGGTTAGCTTTGTTTCCAGCAGATTGAAGTGGGACAGTCTCCCACTCTCAGACAGAAACTGATACGTTCAGGATCTGGACTAAGTACCTGAAAGCCTTTCCCGAGTGTCCTGGCTGAAATGGACTTCCCTGTGAATAAAGTTGCTGGTTTCCTGCTGTGGATGCCGAGGCCATCATTTTTTTATCTGCTACAAAAGAAACACAAATCACAGAAAAAAAAATAATTAAAGGGATAAGAAAATTAAGGAAAAACTATTTAAAGGCAATTGCAAGATATATAGGGGTTAGGAAGCTGTCTTTCCTCCTTAAAGCTTTATGAAGAAGCCTTGTGGAACACACTAGAAATGACACAAAAGGGCTGTATGACAATTCAGTGTGAAACCAGAAGCACAGCTGGTTTGTGTCTCCTCTGTACCCTCCTCGCAGGCCGTACCTCATTAATGCCATTGTTTGCACAGAACACAGCACTGGTACGTGCCCTCCAGCCATGCAGCCTGGACCCACTGGATGCTGGAAGCTGCTCCTGACCACGTAGGCAGGAGGGGAAAGGTGAGACAGAGCACAGCTCTGGCTGAGGTGAGGAGTTAGGGCTGCACGGGTCCCAGCTACAGACTGGAAAGGGAACAAAGGTTTTCTGGAAGAAAGATGTCAGGTCTGCTCAGGGGGATGGAGGAATGTCACATGAAATAAGCCTGGCCTGAAGAAGGTTTGATGGACATGCTACCTGCGGTGGCCTCGGGTGAGGGTACATTTCTGGCACCAGGGAAGCCCCTCCAGGGCCACTGCTGTTATCACAGCCTGTTTGCACTGAGGTAGCAGCTGAGAGCCCTCACTCCACTGGGTTAAAAACCCCAAGGAACGGTGCCAAAGAGCTCCTCTTCTAACCAGCTGACAATCTGCTTCCCTTGGGAGAGCTGGAGAGGAGCACCCACCTCCCAGGTCACCACATCTCAGGGTGAGCACCTGAGAACGTGGGGGATCCTCCAGCACCTGCATCTCAGTCTTACAGGTATCTGAGTGACACAAGACTTGCACATCTGAGCTGTGGCAAGGCAAAACACTGGTCTCTTAAGGATTTCCCTGTCCTATATGTGGCTTGAGTGAGACATGAAATAGGATGCAGGAACCCCAGTGGGATGTAAGACAAATTAGTGCAGTGAGTAACACACACAAGGAGATGCCACTAACTTTTATAGTCTACTCTTAAAGTGGCAACTGGAGATCACCCTCTAACTGAATGAAAGGAGATTGGGTGAACAGCACCATTTGCTCCCTTAATTTAATTTGCTGGCACTGGATTATTTCAAAGCCCAGGGAACTCTCACTACTACAATCTGCCTTAAAATAATTTCCAGGACTGCTCCACCACCCTTTATTCACTTTCTCAGTCTTTCCTTCAAGCACAAAACACCCTGCAACTCGCTGATGGTTTGAAACCATTTGTTGCTATGGACCTGACAGGCCTCCTCATTTTACCCTTTGCTCCTTTTAGATTCCCACGCATTTCACAAGATGCTCTCCTGAACAAAAGACCCACTCAATTCACAAGTAAGAGAAGTATTTTTTAGGTTTCACTAGCTGTTAGAGACCTTCTGAAAGTGACTCACCAAAGGCCTCCAACACACACCAGCTCTTCCCTGTTACCTAAGCTGTTTTATGTTATCTTCCCAACAAGAATCTAAGCTTGCCTTCCCAAGGAAAAAAAGTCACCTCAAATTACCTCACCGGAGTCTTGGAGAGGGAGTGGGGAGCGTGCATGCCACTGATGCAAGCTGTCATTGCTTTTCCTTTGGAATGTAGAAATTTGTAGAAATTCCTCACCAGCTACATATTGCCCAGCACAGACACCGAGTCTGGGCTGCAAACTTACACTCTCATATTAAAAAAAAAAAAAAAAAAAAGGGACAAATGGGGATAAGATCTAGAGAATGTTGTGTATGTAGCAGGAAAAATTGAGAATGTCTTGGGATATCTCTGAGAAGTGCAGATTTTGCCTTTTTCTGCAACAATGTCACTCTTGCGTGAGATGTTCCATTTTCCAAGGTCACTCTTCGCAGGGACATCAAACTCTCAGGGTTGGAAAAGACTGAGCCAAAATCCCGTGGGTACTTTTGATATTTGAGAACAACTCACCAGCAAAATTGAGAGTGCCCCAAATGAACTGGAATTCCTCAAGTGAAGCAGAGTTGCCATGGCAGCTACCAGGGTCTGTGCCACAGGATGAGGCCAAGACAAAGGGAACAGCTAAACTAATCACAAGCAGCTAATTTTCCTTCCTGAGTTACCCTGAATGCTCTTTAGCCTCTGAATCCAGCCCACATCTCTCCCGGCTGTATTCCTGCTCAGGAATTTACACAAAATTCTCTGCTCTCACCTTTGGTACAGCACTGAAAACTTTCTTTTTTGGTGCGCTTTACCTGTTTCTCTCTGAATTCCACTGCTGTACTGGTCAATGATGGCCCACGTCCCAGTAGGACCAGTGTTTCTGCTTCTAGAATGAATATATCTCCAAGAACTGCATTATCTTGGGCTTCAAAGCACATGAACCAGTAAAGCCAGGCATCCTCTCCCAACTTTGGTTTTTTCATTATATGTGGCCACTACATGCAATAATGGCAGCAACCTCCCTACGTCAGGCCATGTTTTTACAGAATGTAGCAGAGAGCAAGATCAGGTATCAACATAATGCAAATGTCTTGCAGGCAGCACACAAGCATGTCAATATTGGTTTTGGACAGGGTATCTCATCTCTAACTGTGAACCATCTTTTATCATTCAGAGGAGACCTTGATCACAGCTCCCATGAGAAATTCAGACAGGGAGAATGTCCCAAAAAAAGCACAGCCTGTAAATTGATTAGAATGAAAAGAGAAATGGCATTTCCAAGAATATAACCTCCTGGCTACTTCACAGCTTGCTACACCCTTAACCTTAGTCCCTCCTCACAAGCAGTTGAGAGCTGCCTGAAAAAGAGTCAACAAGGCAGCCACAAAGCAGTATGTTCTGGCTTGGAAAAACATACTCTGGTGTTTAGGGTTGGAGTCTTGCTACCTTCTAATGGACCCCTTTTATGGCCTCAGCTGTTGACTTCACTGTTAGAACAGACAGACAAGGATGAACAGGAATAACAGAGAAGTCCTAGCAACAGGAGGACAGAGTATCAAGTCTATCCTGCAGTTACAATGCCTTCTCCATCTGAAAAGGCCAAGCCAGACATAAGAAACCAAGGCAGTGAGGTCATCTCCCAACACCCCTGGAGACAAACCCTGTGGGTCATTTCCTCTGTGCACTGCATGACACTTGGACATCGATTTATTTAAAACAAATGTAAAAATTTCTCTTTTTCAGTGAGGACAGTTAAGAACAATAAACAACCAAGGAGTTCTTCCGCAAGTAGTGGAATTAATGAGCCTGGTTTCCTACAGATATATTTCAGATGACCCCTTCAGCTGCCAGTCTTCTCAATGACTTCTGTCTGTCAGGGCAACAGGCAGCACAGACTGAACTAGTTTGAGTCAGGTACATCTCTCTGACTAACAGTTTGGGTGTTACCTCTTAGAAGAGGGCTGGGAAATCCTTTGGTGAGGGCACTCAGGGAGGACTTTGCCCTCACAGTAATTTTCAAGAAATACAGAACAATGTAGTGTTTCTGAGACTCCTATCACTCTCAGATGAACTTGCCAACAAGTTTAAAAGTTGTGCAAAAAAGAGCAAGAACTCATCAACAGGTAACATGACTGGAGAAGCCTCAACTGACCAGGGAACAAGTATAATATTACACTTCAAGGCATATGCCTCTGAAAGCATCACTGAAAAAGCTGATGATTTGATAAAAAACCACAGGCCTATCTTAAGACTATATGGTAACTTCCTTAATCCATCCCTATTCAGAGAGATGAAGTCACATCTGGTGTTTAAGAAAGAAAATATAGACTTAGAAACAGCAAGTTCTACTCAGTAGGTTTAATATCTACGAACACTGATTAAGGTGTCTCTGTGAAATGAAAAGAGAATCAAAACCAGGTAGCTCTGGTGATAAAAAAGCTGTCCTTCCCTCCTTGAATTTATTCCTATCATTTTCAGGGAAAACACCAACTAAAGGCAAATGCTAGAAAATGTCCCCAAGACTGCTGCTGCTTCTTAGAAATTTCTCTGCCACGATGTAGTTTCTCTTCATTCTCTCAAAGCTGTGCTCCACATGAGTTGGAGCCAAGCCGTGTCAACCAAGCTTAACAGAGTATTAAAAATTAAACATCAGAGACATTCACTTACAAGCAGTTATTCCAGCAAACATCTCAGCAAATCTAGGGTCTCTCTCCTGGGAGAAGATAGCATCAGGCTTTTCCACAGACTTTCCACCCTCATGAACATTAGCTGGTATACTTGGAACAGGCACCTGTTGAGATACACAGAGGAAGGTAATTCCCTCTACTGTATTTGACAAAAAGAATTTCAGGAACAGTCACCATGCACTTTTAGTTTTGCTGAAATCTGCCACGGCTTTTAAACGATCAGAGGCATGAAAAGAAAAACCTGAAAAATTTCACCTGAGATAAGTCATAGGATGACAGCCCATCTCTTTGATGTACTTCGAGTTCTGCTTGCTGTTGCTGAAGTTGTCTGCAAGGGAGACAAAATGACTTGGTTACAAAAACCAATTAAGATACAAAAAGGAAAAGTCACGGTCTCCTATTTTACACTCCCAGTGAAACGTCTCTCAGGTGATTTAGTAAATCCTTTCCTGTGAGATTCAGCTGTTTTTACAGCTTTCTCATTGAGAAAGCCTGCACCACAGGAATGCAACAGGCCATAGGAAGAATTTTGCTGTGATAGCACAGAAATGTAGGTGGGTAAGTAACGGAGGATGGAACACAATCTCCTTATAAAAGATTTAAGAATTCACTATTCTTAATTCATCATCTTCCTCATGTTAATGATAAATATACCAGAGCCCTTCTCTGATCCTACTGAGATAAACAGAAAGCTTGCTGGCATTGCAAGTCTCAGAGAAGATGACAAAACACCTCAGCAGCTGCAGAGTTATCCAAACTTTTGCACCTTCCAATAACAGGTGCCTTCTGTTGCTTTGTCACAATGAACAAGATCACCTGTGGCCTGGGGATGCACAGGTAGTACACCTGTGGGGCTCAGTCAGCAAAGGAGATATAAACTCCTCAAATTATGCTAAAGCTCAGAGATTAGGGTAAGATTGGAGTGGGACTGACAAAATACTTGGATTTGATACTTGCAAATGATACTTGACAGTGCTCACAGTTTCTGGTCTCCTTCTGAAGGAAGGAAAAATCACCCAACAGACTGGAATTACACACCATGTGGGTCTTTCCCCAGGAGACGCAACACTGGGACAGGTGGGATTAGATAAGGTTTTACAAAACAGCAAGATCACAGATTTGAAACTCTAGAAAATTAGGATACACATTTGGCTACAGGCTTAACTTTTAGATTTTCATCCAAATTTTCTTTTAAATTTTGAACTCGATATATTCAAATGTCAAGGGGCCTAGAGAAAAACTTGAAGACAAAGATAAATGACAAATTAGGCACAAACTGATGGGAATGTGAGGAATCACTAAAACAAGCTACCAAAGTAACAGATGTTTCCATCCCTTGATGCTTTTCCAGAAGAGACTTTGCTCAGTTACAAGGCTCCATGGCAAACTGGACAAAAATCTGTGACCTGCCACAAACAGCAGATGAGAGTAGATGGCAAAAAGCCTTCTGCAAGCCTTAGTGTGCGAGAACCCATAACACAGGGAATCACTTCTGTCCTAGGAGTAACATGCAAAAAAAGGCAGTTCTCCAGGTCATTAGGGAGCCATGGATTTCCTGTATTATTTTAGCCAACAGAAAATTCCTAAAAATTACCTCTGGAATGCAAAGACATTCTTTGTTCACAAGCATAAAATGCATACTTTTCCAACAGAACTATGGGAGGTAATTTAATCATGGGGAATCTATGGGGAAGTTTCTAAATACCACCCTGTGGACAATAAACACCCATTAAATCCCGTTGTTAATGTGAAAGCTAATTACACTGTTTCATTTGTTTTTATTACCACCGACTTGGTTCGTGTGTCAATAAACAGCACATTAGGTCTCCTCTGTTCCTTATAAAGTATGTTTTCTTGATTCAGTCTTATACATACAAATGAGCCAAACAAAACAGCACACTTACTAGTCATTTGTTTTGTAGGCACTTCTCTAACCTAGTGCTCCTTCGCCCTTCTCTATCTTTCATCTCTAATACTCATTAAGCTGCAGCACAATATAAACATCACATTGTGTTAACAGCACTGAACTTGGGAACAACCTCCCAAATCCATTTCCTATAAAAACCAAATAGTTGCGTGTATCTTTACTGAACTCTGTGCAAGCTATGCTGCACTTAATTAAGACTGAAATGCAAAGCCAGGCTAGCATCTTCTGCTGTTGTTGGCTTCTACTCCATAGTTTAAATGATGCTTGAAACCTGAAAGAAACCGTGCAGCAATTCATGGAGCAGCCAAGCAGGAATTGCTGAGCGCTGCTGTCGTGGCTGCTTCAGGGCCTGCCATCTCACCAGCCCTTTTGACTGAACATGCAGGTCCCTTCAGTAACCCAACTGCTGGGCAGTAAAAATGATACAGAACAAGGGATTATTATCAGCTTGGGCAAAACTCAAAGTGTCTCCTCACTTAATACCAAACCCCAAACTGTCACTCGTTTCAATTTCAGTTTCACAGGTTCAAGAAATTTCCTGGCTTTACAGGACACCCAACGCAGCAAGTGAGAAGGTACTGTCTGGGTCAACAGAGGATTCTGTCTGTATTGCAGGAACTCCTGGCCCGTCCACACGTTCAGCATGAAACTGGGAAAGCCCTTGGCTCAAACAAGAAATGGTTCAGCAAATCTGATGGTTTGATAGTTAATTCAAATTTACTTCAGTAAATGTATGTGGAGGAAAAGGGAAGATGCTGTGGAAGTTCCTTTGTCACTGGAGAGGATTTCAGATTAATTAATCCCCATGAACACTTAAGTCACCAGTTCCCTTTTCAGGCATCACAGTAACCAAAAATGGATTTGAACTCTACAATTAACATTCTCTATGGTGGGAGAGAAACAATACTACTGTATCCTACCAAGCTCTTCCTATGTAATACAGGCACGTGTGCTTCCTACATCTGGTTTGGACAAACTGGCATAGTAAAAGCCTTGGGGCTGGTGTTGCAAAATCCTCTTTCAGAAATTCTCAGTATCTCCCTCTTCTACAGCTTCAACCCACTCTGTGAAAGGGTCTGTATGACACTGGGATCAGATAACTCACAGATGGCACAAGATCATGAGAAAGTAAGTCTGCACCACCACTACCACAGACTGGAATTTCATCAGAGTATCTGAACTCTTTAGTTTGGCCCATGAGAATCCAAAAGAGAAAGCATCTCTCCCACAAAGTGCAGGCTGTTTCATCCAGCAGTGTCCTGTGCCAGCTCACTCCAAGAAAGGAGGTCTTGAGACTCAGGACAACCGTAGGTTTCATAAACTCACACAGTGCAACACAGGATTTTGGGACTTACAAAAATGAAACATCAGAATTTCTGTAAAGATCAGAAAAATATGTCTCTTCTTTATATATATATATATGACCTTTATATAATCTCTCACCATGACATTATTCCATTCAAACACTTCTCTATCTGTACATGAAATAAATGCTGATCATAATTATTATTTCTCTTTGGAAATCAAACAGTCCCAACTACACAGGAAGACGTGGTCAGTTGGGGGACTTTTCTTTCCAGCCGAACACAGCACAAATGCAAAATGTGAAAGGCTTCAATTCTCCGGGAAGTTTCTCTTGGATGACTACACCCAAGTGAAACTGAGAGAGGTTTTATTTTCTTTTTTTGCAAGGAACTAAGTGAACATTTGAACCTAATGTTTCCTTATCCTTCTGTACCAAAACCATGCTTGGAAGGTTGACTGTTTGTAGCTCCAAAGGAGTATTCTTATTAAAGGAGAAAAAAGAAGAAACAAACCAACCAAAACAAGCCAACAAATGAAAGTAAAACTCTATTAATCCCTCCACAACTGGAACTCTCACTGCCCTCTACAGTCTTTTGGGAAAATGCTGTTCACTGACCAACTCAGGAGCTATTTCGTTAACAGACACACACAGATGTATGTACTATGTCTTTAAAGTATCCCCAGTTAAAAATGGTTTAAACCTAGATCTTTCAGCTATATTGTCTTTACAATTTCATGCTGAATTTTTAACTGTCTCCAACCTGTATTTTATGGAGCTGCCTGTGTTATCAGTGACAGGCAAGTCAAAATCTATCTCTGTGTAGAACTGCCCTCAGCTGGGCAGAGGAAGGCAGCCCTGCTTGGTCTGCATGGGAAGCACCTCGTTGGACCCAGAGCACCTGATACTTCCAGCGACACAAAATGATGGCTACGCACACGGGGCCAGGGCCAAACCACCAGTCCCAGCAGGAGCTTAATGAGGAGGCAGAAATCACCAGTCGCCACGACATACAACTCCCCGAGGCAGCTACGAAGTCAGAAGTCAAAACATGACCCCAAATGTGCAAAAAAAATTAAATACATAAAACCAGATACAGGCAGGAACAGCAGTACTTTACAGTAAGTCCTCTTTGGAAATCTGTCTGAGAACTGGGAGAGAGGAGGGGGAAAAACAAAACCAGTTTGAATAATGCATTCTTTCTACTATTCAAAAGCAGAGGTATAATGGGATGTATCTTGCCCATTTCAGAACATGACAGGAAAGAGGGAACATCCTCTCTCAAAGTAGCAGCAGGCAACTTCCATATTAGGTCAGCATTTCTGGGTTGTTATTCAAACCTAGCAAGAGAGATGGAACCAGAGCCAGGAGCTGGCACAGTCCTGTTCCTCACAGTGAGTGCTGCGGTGCCAAGCTGAACCGTATAGTGCAGGCTCTGAAAGAAGTATTCCCAGAATCATCACAACATAAGTCTCCAGTCCCACTTTTTCATCTGTTGCCTCTTGGGAACAAACCACAATTAAGCCAGCCTGGGACAAATCTCAGAGGTCGTTTTTTACTTTGCTGGCCTGTTTTTGCATATATAAATTATTTGGAAAACTATTATGGGACAGCAGAAATGTGGAAATATCTCTTTTGATGCCCAGTGAAGACAGGGAGATTTTTAGCTGTCTGATTTCAAGACACATTTCCCTGTTTTCAATGAGCTTAACTATTTAGTTGTTTAAACCTGATTTTTTGGGTATGCAGACAAAAAAAACCCAGAGCAAAACAATTGTGCTGATGGATATCATATAAGTGAATGCACAGCCCTTCCAGTCCAGCTATGTGCCATGTCCAAAGGAGCAGGACAAGGAACACCCAGAGGCACTCACTAGCTTTCCAAGTTCAAATGCCAAGCCCCAGGGGCTTGTTTTGCTGTGAAGCTCTCAGCAGGCATCTCCACCAGCAGACTGCTCGTTCAGCATTTTGGATATACGGTCCAACAGGCTGAAATCTTAAAACCAGTAATTTCCTCACTACTAAAAACTTGGCAAAAAATCTTTGGTCAGACCAGAAGCAGATTTAGTTTTAGGAATAGATTAAGTGTATATTGGAAAGAAGAAACATTAGAAAAAAACAAACCCACACTACAAAGCAATCTAGGTCAGATTAGTTTCTGCAGTTACTGGCTGAGAACTCATGAGGCTCCAAAATCATCTCTGCTCAGTCCACAGTGATGAATCTCCACCATACTTTAAGAGTGACTTCCTTCTAAGAGGTCAAATGACAGATTTTTTAAAATAGTAATTCAAAGACAGGATGATTTAATTTCCCTCTTAAGATAAGGGACTGGATTGTCCCCATAGCGGGATATTCCACCAGACCTAAACTGAATATCAGGAACCCTTCTCACTCAAGCCTACTAGCAAATCATTTTCCCAGCTTGATTAGGTCATAAGAGTAGACACAGCTCAAGCAGAAGACGCCAGGACTACAGAATGGTATGATCACAGTGAACATGGACACAGGATTTTCTTTTGGCTCAGGAATCAGGCTAACCTTCCTCCAGTATCAGGACAGCTGGTCTGCTTCTGGAAGCTCTGTGCTAGTTTAAGGCAGCCTGGACCGAGATCAATGGGCTTGTCTAATGACATAACAGATAAGTGACGTTTCCCCCCCAGTGCAGCCAGGCCCTGGAAGCATCTCAGGATAATGACACAGAGAAACAGCTACTCTGTGAGATCTCATGATACAGAAAAACTCTGTTAACAGACAATGCTGTTAGAGAGAAACAAAGGGAGCTAAAAACAGGCTACCCAAAAATCAGAATGTGCTTTACAGCAAAAAGTAATGCTCACAACTCTTTCAGAACCACATAAACGAGCACCTAGAAAGGCACATACTTTACGTTAGTGTTGGTGCAAATGATGTATTCAATCTCATCGGAATAAGGATTCTGAAACGTGAAGCTGCTGGTTCTGATCAGCATCCACTCCCGGTTTTTGGTACGAAAACGATACATCACAGACAGGACTTGACCTTTCAATTTCACCACCTGCAAAGCCATTTGGAAAGGTTAATAAAAGGAGATTGCTACCTGCTGTGAAAATGAATAGTAAACAGCAGCAACTTGAGTTACAAAAAGCTAAGGACACAACAGAGAAATTCTTAACTTGGAGAGAATAAGCAAAATCCTATTCGTGTTTGCAGCTATTTCCTTCAGAATGAAATCCTCACACTTTGTCATACAAAATGCCATTTTCCAACCTGCTTAGAAAAAGAATACAGATTCAGGACAATCATCAGGTTGTGCTGTTATCCCAACAGGGAAACTTTAAGAATGTTTAATGTGAAGCACTTACCAAGAGATTGACAGACACCAAACTGAGGATCTTTTAAATGCTTATAGGTAAACCACAAACCAATTACTGCAGCTAAAACAAAAGCCCAGAAGAAAAGCCATTTTGAAGCTGTTCTGCTTGGACACCTAGATACACAAATCATATATGTGATATACCAAACCACATATCAGCATCAAAATTTAGGACAATGCTTAAACACAACGGTGTTTGCTGTTCAGGTTTTTTTTTTTAGAAACAATAAGCAGTTGCTTTCTCCCCATCAAACACATTAAAAGACTCTCTAGGATGGCAAAGTGCTAACAAGAAACACTTTCTTCTGACTTTCAGAAGAAAAAAAGAGCAATCCAGTGTTTCCATGGAGAGAACACTGATAAGCCACTGTTCGTTCTAATAGTATTAATGAAAACAGAGAGCAAATTCTTTGCTTGGACAGCCTATTTGTAACTAAGAATTCAGATGTCTGGCAACATGCAATTCTGGGTTTGGTAGCTGAAGGTTTTTTCAAGTCAACAGTTGGGCACTGAGAATCAAGAAGCTGCCAACTCAAGTACAGTCAAAGCAAACCTCACACACTGGCCCGGTCACTGCGTTTCATGTGTTACCCAACAATCTTGGTTTAAGCCAGAAAAAGACTTTCATGGTTTTAAGTCTTTCAGCGGGCACTTTCCTGGCCTATTTCTGTTTATATTTTATTGCTTTTCCACCAAGCTATCTCAGGGGTGCCTCAAGGAAGGAAAGGGAAGGCCTACTGCAAATAAATGCTTTGTCTTGTTGTGGATTCTTAATCCTTAACACCTGGAATTTACTTTTTATGAGCTATCTGCAGCCTGTATTCTCTAAAAGTAGATCCCACTATTTACCCTCTGTCTTTACTGACAAGCAATTGGATTAAGAAAAATGCTCCAATCCTGTTTTTTCAAAGCTTTGCACTTCAAATTAATCAACTGGATACAGGAGTAAATGGAAGGAGTGCAAACAGATGACAAAAAGCTTTAGCAAAGCCCAGAAAGGTTCAAAATCATACTAAAGTAAATGGCTTTTGGTTGGTTTTATTGGGATTTTTTTAATGCTTTTGTAGTTTGAGTTCACTGAGTGACATTCTTTTATCAGCAATTTTCTACCACCACACCCAGGGTAAAAACCACAGAGCTGGTATAAAAGTGTGCAATTCGAATAGTAACCTACTGGGTATCCAATAGCTGTGCTCTAGACCCTTTGATACTATTTGTTGGTCTTGGCCTTGAGATTATCATATTCTGGCCTGATTTTTCCCACCCTGATGAATGAATTTATCTTCCCAAGGAAGTAAAAGCCCTGAGATAGATCCTGGCAACTGACCAAAAATCGCAAAACCCTGCCTTTCTCCTGTCATGCACCAACCTGGTTCTGATACTGTCAGCAAATTAGAAGTGTCAAGCTTATAGAGGGTTTTAGTGAAATAAAAAAAAAAAAGAGGTTTATTTGAAATCACAGCTACCTTTCTAATTAAGATATTTCTAAGGCCAAAGTAACAATAATAAAACAAACTGCAGTGATCTAGTGTCCTGAAGTCTCAATTATGAAAACATGAATTCTGTAATAACATATAAAGTAAAGAGATAGATGGTGGGAAAATCCTGAACTGTCTTAAAACAGTGCACACAAACAAGATAGCATAGAAAATTTCAAAGCTAATTTTTAATCTTTACTTTCTTACATTCTTTGGAAATAAAAACCACCTGGTGCAAATCTTAACTGTTTACTTCAGTCTTTTACTGCATGATTGGAGTAACAGCACCAATCACATGGCTACTGTACTGAACAAAAATATACCCAAAAAGGCCTACTAAAGAAACAGCACAATATTTTCACAGATTGGACACAGATTGAGTGAACAGGAACTTTCACTTCTAATTGGTTTTTTTCCTGCTGTCTTTTTGTATGACCTTAAGCAAATCATGCAGGTCTCTGATCTGACAAAGCACTTATGCACATGCCTAACACTGAGTAGTGACAGGGAAGTCCCCAGCAACTGAGCTCAGGGACACTCTGGCCTCCTCCCATGGCCTGATCTCCCTCCCAGAGAACACAGTAAGGACCAAGTCATTAACTCCACTGTTAGTCAGCCAGCCCTGCTGAGCCCCAGGCAATCTCTGGATGGATTCATTGGAGACGGATGTTTGACGTGTTATTATCCAGCAGCTCTCTGTCACTGTCTCTTGGATAGATTAGTGGAATCAATCATTTGGGCACCAGTGAAAAACCGAGTATGTGTTCTCACTGCTCCTGCGCTGCTGATGCAATCAGGCACCAGCTCAGGGAGCTGAACCAGCTGAAAGCTGGTTCCATGCAAAAGCAATTAGTCCCTCAGCCTACCCAGCAAGTCCATCTGTGCCAGTGTCAAGGCAGCAGGAAGGGTGGGGAGGAGGTCAGGGAGGAGAGAAGATGGGGAGCAGGACCCAACTCCTGGTGACAGCGATCCATCAGGTGTATTCAACCGGAGCATCACATCCCCAGCCAAGGTGGGGCAGAGAAGATGTCTGGGTGTGAGCACTGAACTCTCACAGGCTTCTCCCAGTGAATTTAAAAAGCCTTCAGCTGTTGCTTGAACTCAGTCTGTGGAAGGGACACTGAAGTGGATGCATCATGCTTACACAACCAGCCATGGGGCTGGTAGACCCCCCTTGAAGGAGGGGATGGTGAGAAACAGCTCAGGAATACCGATATCTTACACTACCTCCAACACTTCTGTAGAGACCATAACCTTAGTTTCACAATCTATTCTACAGACACCAAACAGGATTTAGTTGTTTTCCCCAGAGAGGCTTTCCAAGCTCTGTTTCTTCATGCCGTGACTGAATACATAGTTGGTTATGTGAGTTATTTAGAAGTCATTTCATACGCACATTTCACAGCTGAAAATATGTATCAGCATCCAAAATGAAATGGACCAACAAAACTTGGTTGAGCTATAATCTGTTGTCAGAAAATCTGGAACCACTTAAGATAACTGAGACTCAGCAATCAGTTAAACATCCTGGGCTGTGTGTGTTCCAGGGCAGCAGGGAAGGCACTGAAAAGCCCAGAAACAAACGGGCTGCTTGGAGAAAGCACTGCTACTGCATGGCCCAGACCAAACTGAAACAGTAAGCTCTACAATGGAATAAATGCCATTGATATAGCTGAGGTAAATGTGGCCCACGGTAACAACAAATCCAAATTATTAACTCTTTCTGTATGTTGTATTTCTTTTGTTACTTCTCTCTACACTTCAATTTCTAATAGGGAAAAGGGCCAAATCACCTGTGGCTGTAAAGTGGTGTAACTCCATTAAAGTACAGGAAAAAGCACATCACCCATGCTAGTAGGGAGCTAGGTCAAAAACAGTCCAACATCACAGAGGGCGGTAGCTACTTCCAAATCAACAGTCCATCTTGGAATGCAAATACTTCTGGTTACCACTTATCATAGTCGGATCTGCAAAGCACCTCAACCTGCACAGTGAACAATTTTTTGTAAAAATAAAATAAAATATTTAACTAGATGACTTATTTCTGAAAATACTGTCAACACACACTGCATAATAAATGGTATTTATGCAGCTTAACTGATTATTAACTGACCAACAAATTGTTTTGTATCTTGCCACTCCTCCTGCACAACAGAAAAAATACCTTGAAATGTAAAATAAAAGCTACTTCTGTGATCAAAATAGTAACAAAACCAATAAATTGTGGAACACAAGGAGCAGGACACAGCACCTGTTGGAAACTCTCTCGCAAATGGCTTTGATCTTCAGGATGGCAGAATTCTAAAATATCTTTCCCCAGAAGATCCTAGAATAAAACATAAACCTGTGTAAAAAACCCCAAACCACAACACAAATCCACGTGCAGATTTGCATGGAATTCTTGCAGACACCTTAATGGAACCAGTCAGCTGAGGATTAATCACAAAACAAGGTTTGCAGGCATCATGTCCCATATTATATTTGTACCATTGCACAGATATACATATCCACAAAAATACATTGAAAAACACATGACCAAGAAATTATTTTTGCCTCTAAATTGCAACTGTTGGGAGTTATCTGAGGGAGCGCTGTGGTAGTCAAGGAGTTCATTTACTACTCTGCTCAGTTCTGTACTATCCTCCTGCTCAGAGGAACAGATGTAAGCCTAAAGGAAAATATATGCTATAAATGATGCTTGCTTACTGTTCAGTAGATTGACAGAAGCAAAGGTCTACAGGACTGAAACTCTCCAAGCACTGTTAACTTTCTATCACAGAAATATCTTCACTGGAAATCTGTGCAAGGTTTAGACCACTTTGCAGTTAAATTTCTAGTAAGATCTAAAGGTATAAAAAGATATCCCACATATCAAAAGGGAAAACAGAATCTTACAGAGGTGTGGACAGCAAAGAAAAATGAAAAGCGTTTAGTGCAAGACGTATGAATTATCAACTACAAAGATTTCATGTTTGCAAATAGAAATTTCTTCATTAGCTCTAACCATTCTCCACGTTCCCAGTGGTCACAGACCTGGGGCTGGTAGCCAATGACGCTGATGCACCTTGGGTCGACGAAGGTGATGACTCCATCAGAGTTGTGCCTGGACAAGAACTCAGTGGGGACTGACATACCATTCATGTCCATGCACACTGGAGAGCTGGTTACCTAGGACCAAGGAAGTCCACAGAACAGTCACCTCAAGTCAAATTTGATTAAACAACTTAAAACCAGAATCTGCTGGCACACTGCTAACTCCTGAAGGAAGCCATAAATAAAACAGCAGCAGATAAATGACACTGAACATCCTTTAGTTTAGTTTGCAGGCCAAATATTTCACACTGTGGCATCCATCTAGACTTAACAGCATAGCAGAATAACAAATACACCAGAAGTTCCCAAGAAGGAGGGATAGAGTAAGGACGTAAGTACAACTGGATTCATCTCACTTTGTGGCACATCAGGCATCTTGGTTCCTATTTCTGTCAGCCAAGAATGACAAACTTGCAGAGGACAATGCAGTCCACCAGGGCTGCTCAGAATAAACACTCAGACTTCAGGTGACATGAACCTCACTTGAAACACCCACAGAACTGAACAAAGTCCTCCAGAGACTGAGGTAGGGGATATTAAGCTAGCAAGTGCCTGCTCATAATGAAAATACACAGTCCTCTAAATGTTCCTCAGATCTCACCAGAGAGAATAATGCATTTCCAGCTCTCTGCCTGAAACCTGTGCAATGAACCACTTCATATTCATTCTGTCCTACTGGGGCTACAAATGAGACCACTGGTTTTCTTACAAATTCCAGAGTTATCTCCGCTAACAAGGTCCTAATGAAAAATCTCATTCTTTTTTCTGTCTTGAAGCGGATTAGCCAGTTAACTGTATGCAAGATCTCAATTTGCTTTTACAGAACAGAGTTTAACTGAGTTTTTAACAGAGTTTTTAAGCACCCTGACTCCTTTGTGATCTAACCCACCCACAGAGCCACCTCTTGCCCTCCCTCACGTACCCTGATGGCTCTTCCAATATAACAGATGTTTTGACACTCCATACATTACTAATGTGATTTTCTTGGAAATCATCTTTCTTTGGCAGCTGTAACATATGAATCCCCTTAACCTCCTTCTCTCCATTAGTGGAATATATTACTCTTGATTATGAAAGGATGATTAACCTGAAAACCACCCTGCAATACTTCTGTAGCTCTGCCATGGCAATGGAGACCCACTCCGCAGAAGTGCTCAGACTTGCAGGCTGTTCCCCTCAGGTAAGATGGCTTTGGCACCTGTGCTGTAATGAAAGGTCATTCTACCTCTCCTCAGAAGGAGTGACACCAGCCCAGCAGATGGCAATGAGCGCAGGCCAACAGGAGATCCTGCGAGAGGGCTCAAACACGTTCCCCTGTGGCAGAGTTCCCAGAGCAGAAGATAAAAATTAGCCTCCCTGCTGCGGCGATGGAGATTCACCACGGCTGCTGCAGCTCCTGCTCTGAGCTCTCATCAGCAACGAACAAAGGAAGAAAATGCACTACAATGATTGCAACCGTCTGGACAAAAAGGAAGTAAAATTTTCTTCTCCCAGTTCCTTTGGCTGACATCTCATCTGAATGCACAACACAACACACTGAGAATAAAGCTATGATTTCTGAAGTGCCTCTTGACTACCTTATCTTTGCCATTTTCAGAATTCCTCCTGCAATCACAGTTTTTCAAGTAGTTGATTAGCCAGAGAGAGAGAGAGAATGAACAGAAAAATGGCAGGGAGCACATCACTGGCTTTGGGAGCCACTTAAACCCACCACCTGCAGCACCTGCACTGCCATGTTTCTCACTATCTGCAATATCCCAACCCTACATGCCCTAAAGAATGGCAGGTCTGTACACACTCATCTTCAGGAGCATCTTTGCTGTTCTTACTGGACCAAGTACCCATATGCACAGTTTCATTTTGCTCTATTGACATGTTCTAAACAAGTCACTGACTGCAAACAGTCATCAAGGCACTTCATGTATTGAAGACACATTAAAACTTACAGTCTAGTACCAAAGCACTGCACAAATCTTCTACAACTAAACCAAACCAGTGATCATGCTTTCAGAAATAAGGAAAGACTGGCATTACCTGAAGCCTTCCTATTGCCACGAGGCAGTATTTACTGCCTTGTCCCACATCAGCATCTTCTTCTGGTATAGTCATTCCTACATTAAATGATAACAGATACTGTTATAATCAGGAAATTGAGATAAACACAGATGCTGCGGACCTGGTTCTATACTATTCTAGATGCTCTAAATCATACGAAATAACATTATTTTTTTCTCTAGGATTGAGTCACTATTTCTGGGTTCAGACCAGATGACCTTTCTCAGTTGTGCTCAATCCTACACACCTCACATGCATACACAGGACCCACGGCAGCAGTTCTGGCTGCTGAAGACAAAGCAGATACTAAAATTCCAATATACACTGAGATGGACCGAAACATTTCCATGAGTATGGCTCTGGAGCATATTACTGGAACCATGAAGTCACTTGATATGGTCAGTGGATGCACACTATGTTCAGTTTTCTTTGTGAATAATATAATAGCCTTAAAAACAAAGCAAAACCTAACTTAATCATTAATTTTGTGCTCATATTTAACAGCTGGTATTACTTTTTTCTATAATGGACTAAATCTGGGTCGCTGCGTTGAAAGACTGAAAAAATGCGGATGCTTTGCTAACAGTGCTTCTTTCAGTTGTGTAACAGGAGTAACTGTTATAAACACAGGAATAATTTCAAAACATACATGTGTACTATTTTCCATCTCAAGTGTTTCACAAAGAGGAACATCCAGATTAGCACTGTTTACTTACTTGTTGGCTAAGCCTTTAGTTAAGGCTATTTCCCAACTCCAGTTCGAGATACCAATTTCCTATGAAGCACTTGAAAAAACAACTTCCAAGAGCAACACCACTGACTTAAATGATCTGTAAACTCTTTCACAAGGCTTCCCAAATAATTCAGTCACAACAGGCAGTGAATCATTTAAGAGGCACTTAAAACCATTAATGAAATTAATTGCAAAGCAGCTACCGATTATGAAACAACAGCCAATTTATTCTCTAAATTTATAACTCCCAACGTAAGTCAATCTCTGGACCATGCAGAGGATGACAACACATCACTTTCTTAAATGACGACTCTGAAAAGTGACTATAAATGCAGCTGAATGAACTGAAGTCATCTTTAAGGAAGTTATTTTGTACCAAAATAGTTGAATCTTATCTGACAATCGGCTTCCAAATTGTAATTTACAGGTATTTTTTGGTCCTCACTGAGCTAAATAAAATACATCAAGTATGAAAGAAAACCCCTCACGTTTTTGTATATATTCCAACTTGTACTGCAATTCATTTCAGAATCTAGGGGGCACAGCATCCTTTGCAGCCCCTGACTGATAACAAGGATTTTATCAAGGGATCTCAAGAGCTTTTCAGAGAACATTATTGTCCCATCCAGTGAGAGCTGTTTCAAGGAAATAACTCCAGGCATTGCAGTTGAATAACTTTAACCAAAAGATCCTTTCCAAATAGAGTTTTTCATTTGAGAAGGACAAATTTAAAGTATTTTCCCTTGACTTCAAAAGCTTTTTCAATCATTTCCTTAGTGGCACAGACTATTGCAAAGGACAGCAAAGATACAGCTGGATGGCTTTCCCTTTGCATAATCTCTTTTTTTATTGCAGCTTTCAACAATGGTTTTGTTTTTAGGAACTTGGTCCATGTTTGCTACTGCCCAAATAAACTCAAAGCCACCTAAACAATCTCCAAAATGAAACCTAGCTAAGAAACATAATTTCTGATGTCACTCTATTGACAAAGGGAGGCTGTTCTAATTTTCATCTTTTTGTTTTCTTTTTCCCAAGGTGGATTACATTTGATCTGTGTAACACACTGGAAAATGTATTAATTGGGTTATCCCACAAGACACTCTACAAATAAAAACCAATCTGCCTGGAATTAATCAATGCATGACCCAGGGAATTTCCAACCCTTCTCTGAAGTACGTAGAGTTAAAATACGACAAAATGCTTGTGTGCTCCTTTGCAATGTAGGTACCATTACTGGCAGCATTCCATAGAGGGAAATTAATTTCTTTACTCTTCTGCTGATAGTTCCAAAGATTCCACTGTGGGTCTGCTTATATGGGAAGATGCACTTGTAGAAGAGATTTAATTTTGCTTTAGCACACTTCCTATTGAACATACTCCACTGTGGACAGGTAAATAAAGATATGTGCACTGCACTTAATACCGGTTTGTCCAGCTCTTAACATAATGTAATATTGCTCCTGAACACCACCAGTACCATCATTATCTCTAAAAAAAAGTTGTAAGAGCCTGGAGGAATGCAGCCATGAAAATGATCTTTAGGGGACATCAACAAAATAAACATACATTAGTTACTCACATTTTTTATGCATAATCCCATGAGAGGCTTTATTTCAACACCAAATACACATTCCTCCTGAATAATAAATACAGTGCTGTGCTTGCTCGAGTTAATATCAACAGTTTGCAAAGCTAAGCCTGCAACTGAGCATCACAAATAGAATGTGGTGCCGTCAGAGGTTATATTTAATCTCCAAGTGTCCTTTATGCCAGCAAAGTTTCCCACAGGGCAACAGCATGTGTTTGTGTGGACATAAGGAACTTTTTAGTTTTCCCAATGAGCTTCCACTTGGCTTTAACAACAAAACAGCTTCATTTTCTGCCTTTTTTTCTCTACTCTTCTGCCCCATATTTTCTGCAAGACACAGAACAGTGTCAGTGGACTTGTGGTTTAATTTCACTACACTAAAAAGTAAATGATTGATGAGGCTTTAGAAAGATGCAATTTAAGCATCCAGTGGCCATTAGCAATTCCCTGTTAATGCCAGTCTCCATCAGAACCGTTTCTGATAGTTATTTGCTTGGAGATGGAACTGCACTGTGGGACTCNAAAAAAAAGAAAAAAGAAGCAGCTGTGAATGTTTAGGGCATACCAAGGGAAAAAAAAATCTCGTGAAAAATCCCAATAAAAACTAAATTCTTCTTTCTTTAAAAAAACAAATAAAGCCTTAAAAATCATAGCACTGCAAGGAGTATTCAGGCAACTATTTTGTTTTCTATTGGAAGACAGAGTACTTTGCACAAATGTCCAGATTCTGGCCAAAACTTTAAAATAACCTAACAGCTTCGGCATGCTGTGGTTAAGACGTTACCGTAAGTCTGACTTGGAAGCCTAAAATGTTTCTTTTCTAGCTAAAGAGAAAAAAATATTTCAACATTATCTGAATTTGACATTATTCTGGGACTTTTTATTTGACGTTTTCGAAACAAGTATCTATCTAAGCCTTTTTCTCACTATGTGCTTTTCTGCAGATCCTGGCTTTGCTTTACAGAAAACAACCAACATCCTGACAGACTGTATATGCTCTCTACACCAAATATTTTCCATCAATTGTTATGGCATGAATAAAACCAACCTACTAGGAAAATATCATATGGAACACAGAAGATTCATTTTCTTCCAGGAATGAGATGTTCAGAGGGGAAAAAACCATAGAAGAAAAGCAAATCTTGCTAAAGTTGAAAGTGGAATAATCAGGAGAAGGTCAGTATTTCTCAGTTTTGTGACTGTTATGAACTTGAAGCATAGTCTAGGCTAAGGATCACAAGTTCCAGCTGTGCTGTTTTGCTGGGAACAAAAGGACAAAGGGTGGAATTGGTGCTCACCCAGTTTCAAACCAGTGGTCCTTTTACCTCATTCGAAATAACTCAACCCTAAGTTCTCACTGTACAATCCAACATACAACATAACTGGTTGGAATGTCCATCTGGAATATCTGACTCCCTTTTCCTTTGACTTCCACACAAAGTCTACCCTGATTACTTGAGGCCAACATACAATTTACGGGCATATAAGTATGCAGGTATCACATGCTGGGTTTTGCACTTGATCTTAGTTTTACTCTTCTCCTTCAGGCACAATGGAGTAAAACGAGCAGACCGTTGACAAACACAGCCTGAACAGAGGATGAGGCATGATGCTTCATGTGTTTTCTCTCCCGCGTCTCAGTGAAGAAGGGGCTGAAGGCAGTTTGTCAGTACATGAGCCTTGCTGCTCCATAAAAGTGAGGAAAACCACAAAGGCAGGCTAGATGTGCAAAATGTTTTCATGCTGACCACAGACCTCAGCCGTAACACAACACACCCAGTCCTTAAAATACGCCACCATACTGGTGCCAGCTGTCTGTAGTTTATTCATTTTCACCTACTTCAAGTACCCAGATTACTTCACAGATTTTCACTGACTCCTCACTGCAGCTGCACTGTCAAACCTGATAGTCTATCCCACCAATAATGATCACAGAGTAGTTCTGGATGCTTCTGTATCAACATTGATTCTGTTATATTCAGCATGGCACTAAAAAAATTACACCTTGGCCACAGACAATGCAATTCAACCCAGAAACAGAAAATGCCAAGTGCTAAACAAAAGAGATTAAGTAGAGATTAAGCACATTTGCTAAATATTTGGTTTTTAAAGTATGTTTTGTTTTGTATATTACCTCTATAATGTGCATGCCACACTGCATGCTTTGAAAGAAAAGGATCTGGAGTTTATATTAGAGCATCCACTTGTAAATTGAAAAATAAATGAAAATTATCTTTTCCATAGATGAATTCTTAAACAGCTGTGATTTAGCACAAGCCCATTTATTCCCAAGAAGTCAGAGATGATGCAAAGGCCAAGGCTTGCTGTTCTCTAACTGATTTGAACAAAAGTAATTTTATTACAGGGTAGAAAAGCCTTAGCAAATGCCATTACTGCTGCAGTTATTTGCTTTGCTTTGCAGATTATACACCTCAGAATTACCACTGGAAATGAGAATAAATACAGTGATGTTGCCATTTATTTACCCAAACATACAGGGGAAAAATTCAGCCCATGGATATTCCCATTCAACTCTGAAAGTCAATGGATACATGACAATCACCAACACAAGTAGGGAAGACTGGGAGGGCAAATAAACACAAAAAAGGCCCCAATTTTCACCACTATGTGCCCTGAAAAAGGCACTCAGCCATGACTAATATGAGTAACAATTTGGATGGTAACATAAAAGACCACTGAAATTCCACACAAGGCCATCAAAATTGAAAACATCTCTTAGGATTGTGCTATAGTTTGGAGGCATTAACACCGTGGAGGAGCACTGGGATATCATAAGGGAGCACCATGTGATTTTGAGGAGTGGAATAATAGAAATGGGATGAAATCCAACATTACTAAATGCATAAGCATGCACTTGGGGACTAGTAACAGTTATAAGCTACAGCAACAGAAATGGAATGGAACTTGGTATATTACTAACTGAAACATCACACAGTTCAAAGCAAGATGATCTGCACTTGACAACTGAGGAGAAGGCAGGCTGGTATATACATCAGGTGACTGAGGATGCCAGCAGGATGCACGGCACAAAAGAGAAGGATGCTGTATCATACACTGCCACTCAAGACAGGAAATATTGTTTGCATTATACTACAATCTCATCTGAAACAAGAGCCCATTGTGCCAGTGACCTGCATTTTGAGAAGTGAAAACACAAACAAGTGCAGAGAAAAGGACAAAGTGAATGCATTGTGAGAATGGAAAGTAGATGAAGTGAACTGGATTATCTGTGCAAGGTCCAGGCTGACAGGATATGATCTCCTTCTGGAAATGCACCAGAACACTGGAGCGAGACAGAGACACAAGGCAGGAAAACTCCCACTTGACCTACAGTGAAATAAAAGCTTCCCATAAAGTAATGAGGACTGAAAATTAAAGAGGTTGTTAGGCATGGGAAAGCAGTGAGGTTTTGGAAGAGTTGGAGAGGAGGAAAACACCTCCTGGAACTTAAAATGTGATTGATAACTGGCCACTGGGCACCTAAAGATCCAGAAGATCCTTTTAATTCCATGCTCCTGCACTGCATGCCTGCTGTACTGCAGAAATGGTGGCTGAAGGGCACACACTGTCGATGTCATAACCCAGCGCTGACGTGAGTTTGTATGTCTGCAGCTCTGCATTAACAATATAGTTAGTGTTGGATCTCCTTAAACATCCCATAACACGCAGCAAGCTTCTCACTGAAGCTAAGCAAGAAGCTGAAAGAAATCTTACTTGATTGCCACATTCCTGAAGAGACATCCTGTATATCAAGGTTGAATTCAATTATGTTGGGAATTACCATTTGAAATGTTAATCTCTTTGTAGAAGAAAATAAAACAGGAAAAAACTGACTATTAGCAACAAGAGAGGAAGTTTTCCTCTGCTTCTGAAACTCCAGTTCGGCAGAAAACCAACAAGAGGTTCACATCTGCATGCTGGTGTCTGCACAGCACTGCACAGACTTGGTACAAACCACCTCTTAGCACTCATCATCTCTGGATAAATGTGATTTATGGCTGTGGTATACGACCGCAAAAGGGCAGGACAGCTCCTGGTATGATTCACGCCAGCAGTGCTGTCACACTGCAAACAGCCTCTTCAGCTCCTGCAAACGCCAAGGTCAACTAACCCCGCTCATAACGATGTCTGGATGAGCTCCACTGTCTCCTCTTTGAATTTTTCAAAGGTAAATACTCCCATATGTAATACTGAGTTCCAGCAGGTAAATGTTTTTCTCTGTAGTTCACAGCAATATGCCAAGATTTATTTCCAAGAAAACAGCCTCAAACCAGAATTTATCACCAATACTGAACATTCTCTAGCAACACCATCACTGTGAAGGCCTATGTGCCTAAACTGGAATCACACATTTTCATACATAGGTGCTTGCAATTCAGTACTTAAGTATAAAGTATTAGCTGGTGTTTTCTAGAAGTACATATGATTTGTGTCTTTAATAGGTTACTACACTAAAATTCACTCTGTTTTTCTAGTACCAAAGAATCCTGAGCCAGGTTTTCAGCTGCCAATGACAGCATAGTGCACACCACCTTCATGAGAGACACTCACCTGCTGGTGGCCACGCCTTGATATAGCCAGTGCAATGAACAACGGCATACTGTGCTTCACCTTCTTTCACTGGGCCAAGGCCATTCCTAAAAAAACAAGAAAAGCAAAAATATCATATTCATTGATATACAGAATAGCTTTATGCTTTTAAACTACAACAACTAACGACTTACAAATACCAGTAAGTTACGTTGGAAACAACCAAGTGTCAACCTAGAATTCTGTACACTGTCAGCTCCATTACTTTGCTATTCAAGCTGTACGTGTTTTATACAATATTTCTCTAAAAAATATACCGAAGCTTATTTCAGAGATGGAGCTGGTTAAGACAAAGAATCTGAGTGACATGTGCAAAAAGATTTTGTTTGCAGAAAGATCCAGTGACTGCACCACAGCCGAATTTAGTGGTGAGTTCTCCTCTCTCCAGCCCCAGGCCTGTTTTAAGCTGTGTGTTAATGACCAGGTGGCACTCCTGGAATGAGCATAAGAATCCCCATTTGCCACTGAGCTAATGGCAACTAACTGGTTTGTGGTAAATTAAGTAATAATACCTGTATCTTTTTCTCATGGTGGTTATTCTGTTCAGAGGTAAATGATCCAGAGGAGCGTTTCCGCACCTAAAAATAAATTAGCAGTTCAAAGGGCTCAAAAATGAATATAAATACACATGATGAAAATGCATTTTCAGATCTTTATTACTATATATAAGTAGACAATAATGGATACTTATTTCTGACAAAAAGTTGCAGATTCATGTTTTCTTAGAATGTGCTGCTTCCACAGGCTGAGCTTTTTAGGTGTGCTACAAATATTTCCTCTATTTTAGAAAAACAGAAGAGACTAGAAAAAGATTTCCTTCTACACTCCCTCAACCTAAAAACTATTTAAAATTGATGTTCCAATAGCGGCTAAAGTATAGGCACTCTCCAAAATACTATAAAACAAGGGTGAAAACTGGACAACAATCTAGGTCAGGACACACAAAACAATCTCAGTGTTCCAGTAGTTTCCCTGAACAGAGCATTTCAACTGTGATACACCTGCTACAATGTCAGTAGACATTAAGCTAATGTTTGCAAGATCAAACTATGTACACCGTCAAGTAACTTTGCTTAACACTTATTCACTTATTCACACTCTAACTATGCTTAACTGCGTAATTTCAACAATCCATTTGAAGCTGAGTAAATAGTTTGAAGGGTAAAAGCAGTTCATTTTCAATGGAAAAAGGAATAATAACAATGAAAGAAGCAATCACAAGGAAAGTTCACATTATTTGAGGCTCATTCTTCCCAGAAGTCTTTTATTTTAATTTCCTTTTTTTCCTTCTCAGTCACTGCCAAGTAGAAGGAATGAACAATTAAAATAAGATTTAGAATTACGAAAACAATGGGGCTACTGGCACATGTAAAATCACTCTAGTGTGCTGGAGTTTACAGAACTAGGGTGCTAGGAAGTAACTGCGATGTGAATTGTTGTTTTGAAAGCTGGAGAACAACTGCAACAGGACAATAGGCCCGGTTTTCTTTGCACAAAAATGTCCTCCTAAGTGTGTGCAGCCTGGAAGAAGAAAAAGCAAAGTTCCCAGTGCCACTCTTCCAGGTCGTATTTCTTTCCTCCCAGAGAAGGGGGAAAAGGTTTTGTAGGTGCTCTAGCTGTGAAGTCTGATCTTGCAGGTATAAAGTGCATAAACACCTTATAAAGGCACACAAGAGCTATACGTTCATATTCGGCCTCCTCACATGGCGAACAAAATCCACCACATAACCAAAGGAGAGGTATCTGTACTTTAACATGCCAAGTATCTGGCTTTGCATTTTTCATTCTGTGAAGAACTTTGCATTCACTATTTTCAGCATATATATTGTATTTAGGCTGCAGATGCAATTATGTACTTTCCCCTCTTAACCCCACAGACAAAAATTTATTGCAATAGCAATAGGTATTTTAGCCCGTTAGCACTAACAAAACAGAAGCCTCACGAGGCCCAGTGAAAAGCACTGGGCAGGCAAACATCTTTAAAGAAGCCCAAGCATTGCAGGAGAGGTTGGAAAATTGCACATTAAAAACCCTTTAACAATTACTCATTTATCTAGTATAAATCAGCTAACATCTGGTAATTCATACCAGGCTTAGGTTAATTCCTACAGAGCTGGCAAGTTTGCAACTGAATCTTGTTTATCTTCAAGATTCTTTTAATATTATTGGTTTGCTGAAAAAATACATAGAGTTGGGCTTCCATTACAATTGCGAAAACTTTGTTCCTAAAGTATTGACTCATATAACTTGACTAGGAGTGACAATGGCTAATATTCCAGGGGTGAAGTGGTCACGAAGTTCTCTGGAAAAAGCATCACACACCTCACACTGAAAAGAATAACTAAAACACACAAACAAGGTGCTGTTTTGTCATTAACCGTAAAGGAAGACAGGTTTCAGTTCTACTCCAGTTCCAAAAGCAAGCATTCTAGAAATGCTTTATGGGAGTGTGTCATTGTAGCTTTGGCTTTTAAGCAAGGTCTGAAGTCTAATCTGAGACAGGACTGGAACCATCCAAGGTAAATGCATACCTCATCCTGCAAATGAAAGAGCGCCTGGATCCCATGCACATTCTCATTGAGGACTGCTGACCCTCTTTCTTTACTGTTCCAGTCTTCAAGTCCAGGATTCGTCCTAGAAATGCCAGGGAGAGGAACTGGTGTTTAGTAAATAAATTTAATTCCATTTACTAGAAACTAAGATAACAAGAAGTTCATAAGCTGAATGCAGTTAGCCCAGTTAGGGGAAAAACACCAGCAAAAGTCTTGATCCTGGTCTCAGAGGGGAGGATCAGTTATGTGCTGGCTTAATTAACGATTTCAGCAAGGCTGACTCTGAGTCACAACAGTGATGGCTCTCCTTGGCTGGCCCAAGACCAACTTCCAAGACAGAGTCAAATGTCTGGAGGCAGACAAAGCAATGACAGCAGGCATAGCTTTTGACTTGATCTGCTCCCTCCACTCTTTACCAGAACCACAGATAAAGAAACTTGTATCATTCCCTTGACAGCTGCTCTCTTTCCCTGTGCTTGTGCCCATCCAGAACGCTCCCAGCAAAGCATCACCTCACACAGCCAGAGCTTTCCTGATGGTGAGAAGTACGTAAGACCAAACTTCTCCTGGATGATGAGGCCCAGGCTTTGTCACATCACTTGTGGTGTGGCCCTTTCATAGTTAATAAAAACCTGACAAGTCAGAGTATTTTTGAAGTTAATTTTCAGCCTTATCAGTGACAGACTCTGACTCGTCACACAGAAACATGAATCCATGCAAGGTCCCTGGCCAGACCTTGCTGACTACAAACCTCAGAATCACACACCACAGGCACAGAACGGAAAAGTGCAGGCAGCTACCAAGTCATCTCAAAAGAAGACAGGACAGAGGAACCACTGCGCAGGCATTCCTATGGTAAATTGGGGGAGGCCTTTACTAAAAAACAAAGGTAGCAAGGGGGTAACTGTTTCATTTTCTCATTCACAACAGAAGGCAGTGATTACTACAGATAGGTTCAGATCAGCGACTGCAGGGTACTAGGTATCACTCAGAATCCTTCTGTTTATCACCAAAGGACTACGGAATGGACTTTGCATCTACAGCTCAACTGATAACACACAACTATAAAATATTGCACAGACTAGAAATTAACTACTAGCCCAGGCTGACGATGCTTCAAGGCTGGAGGCAGCCACAAAATGACACTGGGCAAGAGAAATGCAGTGGAACAGCTGCTAGGCAAGTAAATGACAGCCACCAGTGCTGACGTTACCAGGCCATGAGCAAACCTACATATTAAATGTGGGTATCTTTCAATAACAAGCTATATAAGCTGTGATACAACTAACCAAGTTTACAGCCATGTTAAATACCATACTCTGTCTGTACTGAAGAAACCATGCAGAATACATTCAAAGTTTCCTCACCACACTGACTTAAAAGTTTCTGTCCAAAAATTAAGTTCTGAAATAATCCTAGTGCCAAACACCAATTTCAGAATTACTTTGCCCTTAAGTATTTCCTTCCTAACAGGAATGAGAATAAAATCATTATGCAATAGTTTAAAGACTAATATTTTAAACAAGGAACTAGGCAGCCACATTTCAGTCTTAAGGTATACTCCAGATAACTACTCCTGGAGGAAAGCCATCCTTGACAACAGAAGGTCATTTGGTGCATCTCCAAGGTGAATCTCAGATGGTTAAGAAGTTAGCAACCCTGGGAACAATTCCTAAAGCTGCTTCAATTCAAAGCGCTGGGCTATGTATCAATACTGGTCTGTGATTCAGGTGGGAGCTGGGAAGAAATCATACCACCATTATTTCCCAGCTCAGTTACACTGATCCTATGATTTAGGATGGATCTGAAGTTCAAACACACTTACCTCCCCTGCACTGCAGAATCTGTCCCACACTCTCATTTCCTATAGCCAAAGCCTATATAGTCTATTTCCCCATCCCCTCAACAAATCACACAATTTAGAAAAATGAAGTATCATGAAGCAGGAGCCAAACTGATTCACAAATGAGGGCTACCAAACAAAGCAAATAAAGATAAAATATATGTGCAGGACCCAATGGCTGTCCATGTGACCATGCCAGTCAAATAAAATCATTAAAAGCATTATTCTCTTTGGACACGATAACTTTGTCACACACATAAACAAAAGTTGTTTTCTGTGATCTTTTTATTTTCCAGTCCAATATAAATTCTTGAACTGACACTAATATTAATCAAAAAGCAGTGACAGTAAATGTAACTCAAACAGCTAATAGGAATGCCTCCGGTGTTATCATCCAAGAACATCTATTAAAAAAACTAAAAAGGATACTTTGCAATTACGTGGCCACTAAGTTTAAAATTGCTGACACGTGCTCCTTCGGCATGTGTGGAACCCCAACAACAAAAGTCAGAGTTTTTAAATTTAGCTTTTTGTTTGGCAATGTCTTAGAAATATGTACCAGATAACAAATAGAAGTCTAAATTTTGCCCTGACTTACAAAATCCCTACAGGGGGTATGTGGGAGTATGAGTCAGAGAAATGTTTGGTGTAGAGATATTACGACAAAGCTCTCTCAACATCTTGTTTCAATAGTCCATCAGGCATGTGCTAACCTTGTAGAGCTCTAACAATATACTGTAAATTTTAATAAAGCACAAGCAGTTTGTGTCTCCTTTGTTATTAGAAGCTTATGATAAAATTGTAACAAAAAGAGGAAGAATTACAGATCAATAGACTAAGTCAAGTGAATTGACATAAACTGCATCTCAGTGTCACATAGGCAGCTCAGTTCAAGGAGGTGGCATGTCCTGATGATAACTCTGTCACAGAACCAGAAAATATTCCTATCTCCATGTGTTCCTGCACCCCCCATGATAAATGCTCATTTAGGTTTCTCCACAAGATGCACAAGAAGTGCATCTGATGTGAAAGTTGGCAATTGTATTCTTATTAACAAGAAATTTTGCAGGATGCTCTGACAACTTCTGTTACCTGAATAGTGCGTGCGTATATTTTTTTAATTTCTTCTTGTAGTTTCTTCAGTACAAGAGTTTAACATTCCAGTGGCACCACAAGCTGGATCCCCTATGAGCTTCCCCATAAACTGGTAATTGCACACAGTTCATTTTCACATTAAACTTTTCCTCTCTCCAGCTCCAGACACAACCCTGGGACACAGCAAGTGCAGGAGCACTGCTGTGACTGACACTGCTGTCTTATTGCCACTTACAGCAGCTGCACAACTTGGAGGAAACCAGAGTTTGCTCTGCTGCAAAGGAGAAAGCAAACAAATGAGCACAATGCTTATTAAAACCAGCACGTAAATCTCTCCAGTTGGTCTGGGTATAATTGATAATTTGTTGAAATCTCCCCACTACAGTCCCCATCCAGAAGGCAGTGTTGCTTCAACCTGCAATAAACCAGTTGTCCTCTGAGCAGGAACCTGCTGTGTGATCCAGGAACCTGATGTCAGCTGTCGTGACAGAAAAGGGCTGTCAGAGGGGACCACAGAGGTGAGGACAATGTGATTCATTATCTGGGTCAAATTAGAGAAGCCACATAAAACTCTTCCCACTAAAGAGGTAGGTTGCTAACAGATTCAAGTACTGAGAATACATGCCAGAAACATTCCCTGCAGGGTGTTTTCGAAGATGCTCTAAAATCATTCTCATGATGATCAAGGGGACAAATGTTCATACTGGCACTGATATGCCCCTTGTGTGTACAAACAGCGACCAGACTATGCACAAACCTTCCCCTTTTGGATCTCCAGTTGCTACTGTGAATGTTCAAACAAATGTTCTGTGCTTGCAATGTTTGAGAAGAACCTAAGCCAAGGATTGGCCCGGGCCTACTGAAGTTCATGGGGTTTCAAATCTGGGAGTTTGGCTCGAATCCACTTTTACACAATAGCACCAGCCTGTTAGAAAATTTGTTCCTCTGTGTTTATGCACTGCATGCTAAGGTTTATAGCCTGGTAATCAAACAGTCTGTTCTTTGTTACTTTTTTTGGTGGATTCAAAACTCCCATAAGCTTCAACACCTAATTCCACCACAAATGCTTTCTCTGCTGGAGTTCTAGTTCTAAGAATCCTGCAGTCTGTAACTGGAATAAAGGGTTGCTACATAAGGACATCCTTCTGCTAAAATATCTGTGCAAGTTGAAATTATTGTCTCTACAAACAGACGCATGGTGTTCACCCAGTTTGCAACATGGAAACACCCAGCTTACAGCGATGGGAAGAAATTTGTTCTGGCCTTATGTGCACAGAAATACTACTGACAAAGTACAAGACACAATCTTCCGTTTCCCTCTAACTCATCAGTAGATGGACTGCTGCCTTGCACAGAATCTTGGACTTAGTAAGAACAGTCTTAATTATGGAGTCTCACCTTGACCTCAATACCTTCAGCAACCCAGCAAATTTCACCCTCTAGATAATAATGTCTTGTCTTACAAAGAACAAGTTAGATATTTCATAATTATTCTCCACCACTGGATTGTCCACATTATTTCTTTCCAGGCAAAATAAAACTAAGGATAAACTAAGTTTGATTTGGACAAGATAACAAAAGATGACTTTGTGCTCATCAAAAATACTCCACAGGCTGCTCAAAGAAGACAAACAGAACACAGAAATACTGCACCCAAAAATCCTTATGAAAACTAAAACCAACTTTATCTTACTATAAAACCGGAAAAATCAAGACAGAGGTGCAAAAAAACAAGAGGAACTAATTAAAAATAAAAACAAAGTAATGGTCAAGGTACTGTTGCTTCTGAACACAGCTCCAAATGCAAGCTCACCCTCAAACTGAAGGGTCAGACAACAAAGGATTTCTACGGTGATGCTCTATTAGTACATTAAGTCTTTATAAACTAGTGGCAAAGTTCAGCTTAAAGATGAGTGTTCTAAACTGAAACAGTTTGTAGAGAATCAAGATACAGGTCATTGCTTGGGATAAACAATCCAGTTCAAGAAAACAAGGTGAAACTCTTCTTTAAGCTTTCATTTATCAGTTTATGCATATGTCCTGACTGCTGCTGAACATTCAGCTTTACACCAACTGAGGTGCTCAGCTGGCAGAGACCCTCTTGAAAGCAACAGATGCATTACAAATACACGAACAAAATACCTTCAGTAAGATTAAACAGCCTAAATTCGAACAACCTATATTAAATTACTCTTGATAAGCTTATGCCAGAGCAATTATTCTGTATAAATTCAACAATCAGAACAAAATAAAAATCTTTACAAATGTACAGCCTTACAGTGTAAGAGAATACAATTTTATCTGATGTTCAATGCAGCTCAGCAAGTGCTTTAAGGTCTGTTAAGTTTAATAAATATACATCCGCCCTGTGGATGCTAATATAAAAAAGTTACAGATGATGTAAGAACACATTAAGAATCACAACTGCAATGCAAAATCTTTCAGGAACTCACATTTACATAAATCAGAAGCTTGTAATATACAAATAAAACAATATACACATTAAAAACACCGCCAAAACCCCATGGACAGTCTTTCTCTCAGCATTCTGGGGTTTATTATTTACATATAGGCAATGCTCATAAATGCAAAGACTTATCTACCATGCACACACAGGACTCTGTCCTCAAAGCCCAAATCCCTGTCCTAAAAACATCAAAGTATTTATTGTGGGGTTGGTGCAACGGAGAACAATTGCCAGACCTTGGAAATAGGCTGCAGGCTATCCAAGTATCCTCTATAAACAGAAAAACAGAGCATCCCTTCAACATCACACCACCACATACTGGAACTATGTGGCGTGAATCCACCAAACAATTCAATCCTAATAGAACTGTACCAACAAAAAGTGCATCTCCCTGCCCCCTCATTGAAAAGGAAACAAACATCTGAGGAATGGGAATAGCCCGGATACTGAAAACAAAAGATGAGCTTAAGACCGTCCTAACCTAAAATAACGAACTAAGGGCAGAACCACATAACTGGCAACAGTTACTCAGTGCACCCAAAACCAGCACAGATTTTACAGCATGACTCTCCTGCTCACATCGAGGTTACAGTGCAGCTCCCACAGCCAATGCCCACCTAAAACCTGCTGTTTATTCTAACACCACACCTTCATACTTGCTGATTAGTTAACGGTCTTTCAAATCTTTGACAAAAAAGATACCAATTCTTGAACATTTAAAACACATTGAGAGGCTGTGAAGAATGCACAATTCCAGAAAGTAAGAGTATCATGAGGTTCTTTTCACTGAACAAATTTGCTAACTCGTGATGCTCATCTCATTGACAAACAAGCCCAGAGTGCAGACACTGGCACTCCCCACACACTCTCCTTCCCCAGCATCAGACACAGCACCACCACGTGGGACTGTGGCCAGGGACCGGGATGATGCAGAGCAGATGGGCTTGGAACAAGCAGCAGGCTCTGCTCTTTCATACTTCAGATTCATGTACTTACAGTTTTACTTCACATGTGGAAAGGGTCTGTTCTCCAGATTGTCTCCCCTGTGGTGCAGGAGCCCCTGGGTTCTGCCTGGAAGGTGTCTGGCAGCACAGGTCACCCTTTACTGGTATCACAACCTTTATGGACCATAATCACAACCAATCCGTGGCTTATGGGAAAGCCAGGCCATGGTGGGGGGTGAGGGACAAAACCAACAATTTGGTCACATGGACACGGTTGATGCAATTTAAATATTTCGTGATACTAAAATCATGATCCTATCAGATCTTTCAAGGCCAGTAGGACTTTGATGGAGGTAGCAGTGAGGATGGGAACAAGGTCTTCCTATGCACACTTCCCACTCTTGTTTCCCAGCTGGTCTGACTGTACAGAGAGGATGGGATCTACCCACATGGGATTGAACTCCACCAGCCTGCTGTACAGCAAGACAACATTTATACCTCACTCCTCTGCCATATCAGATTTTGTGTTCCGGCCCAACTTCTCCAGAAGAACAAAGCCACAGGGACATTGGTATGCTAATATCCCTTGAGAATACAGTACAACTGTAAAATCAGCTTCACACAGCCTGGAACAACATCAGGGACCACACAGGACTTCCCAGCTGTCATTATATTGCACACACCCCAAGCAGGAAGCTTGCAGGATGACGGGGATAAAACGTAATTGCTCTTGCTCCAAAGCTGGCAGCACCTTCCATCCAAATGCTATGAGACTGCCCAGGTTGGGACTTCCCTGCTCTCATCTGCTTGCTTTTGTCCTACAGCAGGAAGCAGCACCACAGCCCTACCCCACTGCACACAGCACCGCAAAGCACTGTTAATACACTGATAAATAAATATATCAGTATACAAGCTAAGGAACTGGTTCTGGGCACGTATTTGCTGTTGGCAGACATGACAGCAACTTTCAGAGGACTTCTACACTTTTGGTCTTAAAAGATTGGGACACTGAAGCTCCAAGAAATGACTTCTCCTGCCTGCAGTCAGAGTCCAAGTTCATATGATCAATACAAGTTCTCAGCACAGTGTAGCTGTAGAAAAAAATACTCAATAATACAATGTACAGTGATTGTCAGAAAGTCCATGTAAATCTCAAGACAACTATATGTTTATCAGGGCATAATCAGCTTAAATTTATGCTTTCAAAAAGAAGATTACAGGTGGGGCATCTTATTTATCTTTCTTTATATGCAGTGACGTATCAGTATAGAATCTGAAACATATTAGCCCAAATAAGGAAAAGAAATTTCACTTGAATCAAACACTCCACTGTTACAATGCTGCCTAGAACCAGGACATGCTCTCTATTGCTCATTTTTCTCTCTCTACACTCCTAAAAAACAACTGAAGGGATGCCATACACAGGGACCTTGACAGGCTTGAGATGTGGGCCCAGGCAAACCTCATTAAATTCACAAGGCCAAGTGCAATGGCACCTGGGTCAGGGCAATCCCAAAAGCAGATTGGGTGGAGAGTGGATTGAAAGAAGCCCTGAGGAGAACTTGGAGGTGTGGGTTTACAAGCTCAGCTTGACCCAGCAATGTGTGCTCACAGCCCAGAAAAACAAATGTGTCCGGGCAGCACAGCCAGCAGGTCAAGGGAAGGGATTCTCCCCCTCTACTACATTCTCGTGAGATCCCACCTGCAGTGCTGCATCCAATTTTAGGGATCCCAGCACAAGAAGGACAAGGACCTACCGGAGCAAGTCCAGAGGAGGCCACAAAATTGACCAGAGGGCAGAAACTACTCTGCTGTGGAGACAGGCTGAGAGAATTGGGGTTGTTCAGCCTGGAGAAGAGAAGACTTGGGGAGACATTAGAGCACCTTCCAGTTTCTAAAGGGACAGTACAAGAAAGATGGAGAGAGACTTTTTTACAAGGGCATGGAGTGAAAGGACAAGAGGGAGTATCCTTAAGCTGAAGGAGGGAAGGTCTAGATCAGGAAGAAATCCTTCACTATGATGGCGGTGAGGCACTGGCACAGGCTGTCCCATCCTGGGGCAGATGTCCCATCTCTGGAAGCGTTCAAGGCCAGGTTGGATGGGGCTTTGAGCAACCTGGTCTAGTGGAAGATGTCCACGCCCACGGCAGGGGGGTTGGAAATACATGATCTTTAAAGTCTTTCCAACCAAAACTATTTCACGATTACAAATATAAACCATCAAAGCTCAGTCTCCTCACTAGTCAAGCTTCTCAGGGGGATTATTTGAATGTCTCCAAATATGTAAAGGTTTACATCATCTAATTGCAAAAGGCGTTGTATAAGCATTAGAGTCAAGTTATGACATTCTTACAATAGAATGAAGAGTTGATCCAATCAACAGCAAAGTTAAAAAAAATAAAAGAAGTAATGCAATTGAAATGCAGCTATTTTTAAATATCTGCCTATCCCCTACTTACCAACTGGAGACACTGACCCACAAAGGGGGAACTGAAAAGCTTTCTCACCCCCTCTTGTTTTTCAATAAGAAACCCCTCACGTTACACAGCTGTTTGCTTAATACAACTTGTTATTATAAAAGCTCACAAGGCCAAAAGGTCTCTGCTGTGCCTGCCTTCATGTTTGACTAACCACTCTGCATCATGCCATTCTCCACAGCGCTGGGCAAATATGCATCATTTTAATTAAATTAAAAAGGAAACTATGTGCTCTTTTGAGCCTTGCTATTGAGTTAATTTTAAGGAACTATCTGAAGGGATACTGTTACAGATCACATGCATGTCGATGGACCTGGAAAAACTGGACAAAAAAACACAAGCAAATAATTCAAAGCATATGTCGAAAGTTGAGTTATAACCCAAAAAAACCCTCCAAAAAACTAACCCGTAAAACATTTTAAGAACTAAATGTATTTTGACTTCTCAAGAATAGTTACCTTATGTATAGGAAACATTGAGCATACTAATTAAAATAGCTTAAGAGAAGCCCACAGAGATGTATAAGCTCTCCCTAGACATAAATACACAGCATCTATCTCTGTTTCCAGGTCCCTCTCAGTAAAATGGGGCAATGATCCTTTCTTTTTTCATCTTTGCATAGTTCATTTAAACCTTTGCAGCAGAAGCTTTATTGTGCTATAGGTTCATAGAAGTCCTGACACAGCCACACTCTGACCTCTGCAGGTACTTTCAGGCTCAGTCCCTAAACAAACACAGATGACAAAGCTCGTGGTTCAGTGAGCTGGGCATTTGGGGTAGCACCTCTGTTACAAATATCAGATGTCACTGAAGGAAAGACTGAGCTGGAGAAAATACCACACAAAGGCCTGCCAGTGATACAAGAAACAAATGGCTCCTGAAAAGACAGTCTGACTTTCTGTAACTAGAAAAAGGATGGAAAACCCCAGAAAATTTAAAGCACCATCAGCAGATAGTCCCAGGGCAGGACAGCTATCCAAAACAACACTGAAATACGTAATTTATTCTTTTGCCATTCACAGCTGCATAATAAATCAATACATAAAGATTGTAAGTAGCTTTTTAATTAACCTATTTGTTTCACTTGAATGCTCAACAGGAAGCTTTACCAAAAGCTTTGCCAAAAAAGCTTCAGCTCCTGGCATTCCATATTATTTGTACCTCATTATCAAAATCAAATAACTGTAATTTATGCTTTATTAGTAAATACTAGTATTTTCTGTTTCTGAAATCTGGCTATGATCATCACACCATGGAACAGTCCATCGGAAGAAATAAATAATGACCATAAGACAACTTTGTAAGATGTTTTACTGTGGACAGAATTAAATTTAAACACATGAGAAGGGAAAGAAAGGGAGGAGAAAAAAGCCCAAGGATGCTGTCTAGTTGTTTTTATAGCCCACTTCTTTAGTTCAATTAAAATAAGGTGTCTGGGGCAAAAAAGTTTCAATTCTCTTTTTGAAGACTTGAGACACTTAAAAATCACATGCAAAATACGTGCTACATGAAAATAGAAAGAATTTTTGATGACATAAGTTCAGCTCTAAGGCATTACAATCAAACAGATCAAACCACAGAAAGCTGCCTGTGGGCCATGTTTCCACTCTGGTCATACCCTGCTACACACGTGGCTTTTCCCTCCGCGCAGCTCCTCAGTGAGGAGCCAGTGGGTGCCGTGGTCTCCACAGGCGGGTGGAATGCCAGGGAAGGATCAAAGGCCGTCAAGTCCTGCCTCTGCTGTCGCAGTGTTATTAAAGAGCTGAGCCTCAGCTAAGGACAGAGAGATGACAGCAGCATGGAGTAAAACAATTGCTCCCCTTTGGACGCAGGTGGACACCCGGCTGGAATACTACCACACACACAAGGCACTCCTCCTCCCCGTGCCTCCCTAGGCTGCTGCTACAACTCATCACGTAATAATAAAGTACTTTTGTGCATCGTATTAACTTCATTGAGACAACACAATACTCAAAGGAGGATAAAGGAAAAGCTCCTACTCCACAGGACAGATGTCAAGGCTAATACTGCACCCTCCCAGCATCTGTGGAGTTGCCATCAAAGCAGACAACCACCTGAGATTTAGAGGGTTGCAAGCAGCACCAGTGTCAAAAGCTTCGAGATGCACATTTGGACTACTTTATTGCCAATGTGTTAACCAAAGAAGTTAGTCAGGTATTTGTAAAACAGTGGCATTTTTTAAAGGAGGAAAAAAAAAAAAAATCACTGACTTCACATATCTCATCGTGTTTAACTAAACAGAGCAGGCTGAATAAATATTGAACATTTTAAAAAGTACCCACCACCTCTGAAATCCAGCAACTGAAAGTGATCCAGTCCAACATCTGTGATAACAGACCAAAGTACATGGGAGTTTCCAAGCGAGAAACTCAAGGTGAAGACTGAAGAGAAGTAGCAACCGCAAAACCCACTTGCACATGCATGTCCAAACACCTGGAAATTCACCCTAACAGCATTCCCTAATGCTAATCAGGTGTAATAAGTTTGCCTCAGAGTACTAGGCTAAAACCACTTCCTTATTTTGGTAAAAGCAAGTACTGACCTCTTTAAACCACCATTATAATTACCGAAGTAATTTCAAAAAAATGCAACTTATTATCACTGGTTTTCCTTCCAGTACTTTCCACCCAAATGGAATGTGTCAGCAGCAGGGAGACCCTTGGGTCACTGTGTTTGTGTAGGAGTTGATTTTTGAACTGTTTTATACATAGCTGGCTTCTCCCAACATTTGGGATTTTTTTTCCCCTCCAGAAACAGTCCTAGAGACCAAAGGAAAACAAAATTCTCTTGGAATGTTTGGGAGATTAAATGTACCATACATTTAAAATACAATAACCTGAAAGTACTGATTTTTTTGAGAGCAGACTGGGTTTTTCTTATTTCTGCGTTATTGTCTAGTGTGTGACAGGGCAGGAATGGCACTCTAAGATGCTGTACAGTCACAGGTTCCTTGTTTCCTGCTCCTAAGCACTTACTGCACTAATTCATTTACTTGCAAACAGAGAGGGGACTGAGGAAACAGAAAACTCATTTCCTTCATCCTACGTGTAAGAAACCTGTCAGCTGAACAGACTAAAGCTGAAAATCCACAAATTCCTATGCTTGGCACTGCCCAGGTGCAAAGGCCAGCTCTGGCTGGCACTGTGACCTTCCTGCTATGGGAACACAGTCCACAAAAAGGTGGGCAGATTTTTTGCTTTGGAACAATGGCACAGCAATGGGCTGGTGTGTATGGAAAGTCTCACCTCTGAAACATCCTCTTCACTCTCCGCAATGCCAGTGGGACCACATAACTTTACTGAAAACCAGGTATCACATGATGATTTGGTAGCTGTCAATAACAAGCCAAACCTCTTCCAAGATGACGTACTTAAAAGCCAAAAAAGGTACCTTGCCAAAACTGCCTTTTCCTCCAGTAAAAACAGACTGAAACCTGAAATACTCTGTTCACATGAATCACTCATACATACTCTATACATGGAGGTAAGTTCCAAGAATTGGTCCCTCTTTTTAAGGGCAACAACAGTTGAAACTTTTGTTTTCCAAAACCGCTGTTCCCTCCCATTGTAGGTGCAATAATACTGGCACAGCTGTCTCCAGTCTCCACCCTTCTAAGGAATAAAGTGGGGGCTGTGTGGGTATGTGTGTGTGGGTGGGTGGAAAATCCCATAAAATCCTGAGTCAAGACTCGGACAGTTCTGCAGAGACATAAAAGAATTCAGGACATCTCATGTCACATCTATGGAAACTTTCTCTCTTCCCCACCCCGTCAGCTTTGCTGTGTGTTGTTTACTGGATGCCTGCTTGTCTTCATCTTACAGGTTGTAATACTTTATGGACAGTCAGTGAAAACAGCTGATGAGGAACCACTGTTCTATCCTGGGATACAAAGCACAAGTAGGTATTAACTCTTTATATAAACAAAATATTATATAACCCATGCCCTACCTGCCCAGAGGCAACTGTCTTACTGGGTCAGTCATCCTGTGCGAAGATGTTAAAATCAAAAATACTGAGATCTGGTTTTAATTCTCTGCTCTTTGACTTCCTAAGCTGTAGGGCTGGGCACATTTCAGAGACAGATGGTTCTTTAGGGTTTGTGGCAGATAGAAGTAAAAAAAAATAAAAGAAATCAAGCGCTATCAGTTGAAACAGTCGTTCACACGCAGAGTACCGTTCGGATGCATAAACCTCTGATAAATGTGCTCTTCAAAATGAAAGGCTAGAGAACAAAGTCCCAAGGGAGCTTTATGACAGCTCCTTGTTTTGTGACTGTCTCAGCAAGGACACACTTCTCTGAATGAAAGGGATTTAGTGCTTTTTTTTAATTTTTTTTTTCAAGGAGTGTTAAGATCTCCGGGTAGAAAAGCATCGATCTTTGACAAGTGTCATAATGCCTACAAAAGACACAGGGAAGACAGAGCTTCTGACAATAGACTTTTAGTATAAAGTTTTTGGCACAAAAGCCTACAACAGACTTTTTTTTTTTTT
>VWZG01013514.1:434347-478036 GCA_013396735.1 Grallaria varia | reverse complement strand
CAACAGACTTTTTTTTTTTTTTTTGAATAAACAGGCTGATCCAATTTTTAAGTGGATGTGAAGAAGCTAATAATGTGGTTTGCTAACTATGTGCAGAAGTCATAACANAGTGTTACTGATGATGACACTTAAGGCACGACAGAACTATATTTGCCAGGGCTGAGTTTCTGGTCATACCTCAAGCCAGTCTTTGAATTTCTTTGGAGAATTTTACATGTGAAGCCAAATAGGAGTCTCATCCAGCTCTTCACTGTATCAGCTGGAGTTCCAAATAATTTACGGAAAGTCAAGAGTTCAAATCATATTTGCATTCACTTGGCTGGCTGTCAATATGAGAACCATCCCCTTTCTTCTAAGAAAGATCATGCAGAAATCAGAACTGGAAAACTGACATGAAAGTATAAGGCAGCTCACAGCACAAAAATCGTGCACCGGTTCTGAGAAATAGTATCTGTTGTAGAGAGAAGTTACCCCTAATTATCTCTTTCACATGGTTATTTACCATTTGTTGAGCACTTCCCATCTGTTCAGTGCTGCGGAAAGCTTTACTTTGCCTCTCCACTGGTGAGCCACCAGTCTCTGGCACTGCCCTCTTTTGAGCTCAACATCATTTTTCTCATTTTTACAGACAATTTGACTCTATCTACAACATCTGGGGTTTGTGGCTCTGTCTACAAACTGCTTGGTAACAAGCTTTGCAGTTGGACAGAAGACTGCATATGCTGAAATCATCACTGCAAAACAACATATTATTTGAAGGTTCTGTTAGAGAAGTTCCCCAGTCCAAATCTCTGCTTGTATAACATGGAGCGATGTTTCCACAACATACACAAACCACACCAAATTGTCACACAATGCACTTTTCTTCTGAAAAGGTACCTATCAGCTCAACTTTTTCTGTGGTCAGTCACCATTTCCATCATAAAGTTCTACTTTTTCGCACTTATAACATATGGCAATAAAAGATCATGCCAAGACTAAACTTGGCGTACAAGTTCTGTCCAGAAGTAACCTCAATTAATCTTTTTCAGTTAGCAAGTGAAGTGACTTAGTCATTTTTAAATCACTTGAAAATGAAAGTTGTAGAGATTCTGGTTCTAATCGTTTTCTTGCAGTCACAGGTCCACACTATCAGCACCCCATAACTGTTCAGCTGAAACAGTTTTTAAGGACTCTTTCTGAACCTGAATGTCCTGAAAAGGCTTTTTATCACAAATGGGATTACATATGCTGCTCCCTCCCTCACCCTAGAGTGTGAGGCTGAAGGAAGATGTTATAGCTGTATTTCTACGTGCTGTCCTGCCTGGAGCTCAGAATTGAAGATAATAGACTTGGGTGTTTCCCATTTGCCCCACTGGAGATGTTGGGCACAGGAAGAGGGATCTCACAGCCTTGACTAGCACATCTCAGACACATATGGAACCACTTAAGAGTATTTCCAGGCAACCATACACAGGTGTCTATATTCATCACTCTACTCTTTCACAAACTGCTTATGGAGAATTAGATGGGTAGAAATCAGTCTTGCAAAGTGCTCTGGAATACTGTAATTTAACAGAAGGACAGTCTACTACAATACTTGCTCATTCACTTTTTTAAAGGTAAATGTAGCAAAGGAATTCTTCAAAAGTGTTTTTAATCTGCACGTCAATCTAAGTTCTGTCTGTTCCCTGCACCATTAGAGATTCGCCATCTGCAACTGTGTAGAGGCTCTAGCTTGCACTAGGGCTGAACCTGCATCTGAACACAACATCCACCAAGTTCCATCAGCGCATCCTACGGGCAAAGAGGTCTTTGCTAATGGATCCTCCCGTGGGATCTGATCTTCATCCATATCTGAAGTGATTTGTTTTGCCATCTGCAGATTTCCAAGAACAAAGAGGAAAAAATAAATTATCACTCTGAATATCTGCCCCCTTCTGATTAATCAGGCACATGACGCATGTAAAGATTTCTTGGGAGCACTATTTGTTGCTATCATCAAGCCTCAGCTGCTCTCTTTTCTAGAGCATTTCAAACCTTGCATACACGCCACAGTTTAGCCTTCCTGTTGCTACAATATGTTTGCAATTAATGTACAATAAACAAGCAGACAATTGTTCTGTTTCCAGGGAATAAAATCTCCAAGGACATAAAAAGAAACAGAAACTATCCATTCTTCCCCATATGTTTAAAATAGAACAAGCAATTAGCTCCCCAAACACACTATGTGGTTGAGGCCATAGTTAAACAGCCACTTCAATTTGACTTAAATTTTTATGGCTCCTGAAGTCCTGTCTTCCCCTTACCCTTAACTATTCACTTCCTGCTTCTCCTTGGTCTTAGCTCTCTTCAGACTTCCAGTAACCCCATGATAAGGTGGGCCAGGGAGCTGTCTCTACCAAAACCAAGGTTTTACAGCTTAGTTTAGCTTTCAGCTGGTTCAGCCCCTTGATGTGACTCATTGTAGTACCACATAAATGCCAAAGGAGAGGGTGAGATGAGGTGAGGATTGCATAAGCTGTGTGACTGCCAAAGAAATGCTCATGTGAGCAGAGCCCCAGTCCCAGTCTTATTCCTGGGGGCAGAAATGTGAGCAGGAGCCTGCTTTCTCCACAGGCTTGTTCTCTGTCACTCCCCTTTGGCAGTGGCAGCCTCCCAAGTCCTCAGGGTCTGGAGCAGCTTCTCTGGGTAGCAGGATTGTGAAGAGGTGCTGGGAAAATCCCAGCAATGCAGAACTAACGATCAGCACTTGTAACAAAACAAATACAACAAAAGAATACTGCTCCAATCTTCTGCAAGGCAAGTGAAGTTTCTCCTTTGTTAAGATGCTGTCACTGCTTCCCCAGATCAAGGGCTGAAGGAGAAGGTTATAGCGTTGAGAAAACGGACCCTGAGAAGATGAGGAAGACAGCAAAATTCAAAATAATAACATATTGTTACACTTTCATTTGAAAATCTCTTCTCTTCCCTAAGCAGATCTTGTGCTCCACAGCCAGAGGTCAGTAAAAGACGAGGATTTTCCTGCTGCCTGAAGTGAATTTCACTTGGAGCGGGAAAAATGTCAAAAGCAGCTGACTGGTTAGTGGTTTCCATCTCTTTCAAGCTCTACATTGCCCTTTGTTCCGCATGAAACAAGAGTTCGGAAAGCCAAGGGAAACTGCACAAATGGTTTAATAAACACTGACTTGAAGTGCATTTGCCTATTTGAAATCTTTTAAAATGCAACTAAGGCATACATTTTTTCAGGTCACAGCAATATTTCATTCAGTACCTGTAAAAATGCAACTACTCTTAGTATGATCTCTGTTGCAGGAAGAGAAGTGTAACTGGCTGAATGGACTCCAGAATCCCTTTCCCCCTTAAAGGTATCTCAAAGGAGCCAGAATGAGGTTCTGAAGTCCTGCTGCATGCTGTTTACAAACAAACTGAGGCTGGACTGACAGCCCCTATAGAAGACTATTTCTTAAGGGTGCCTTCCAGAGTCAGGGAAATACAATTTTAATATAATAAATCTAGAGCTATCTGTTTATCTGTATGCTCCACAGACTGACAGAACTACTTGTACACTTACTGTACTTCACCAGCCACATCTTTAAAACAAAACTACTCAAAAAGCTAAGCAGGTAATTCTGCTTTCCTCACACTGGGAAAATGTTCAGCTGTTCTGGGACAGCAGATTTACAGGCCTTCTGTGTCAATCTGACAACTCCAAAAGACCCAGACAGGGAAAAGATTTAGCTCTATAAATACTATTGATATTCTCTTTCCACTGGCTACAGATGAATTCAGTGTAACAGCAAAGCACACAGCTAAGGGCTGGAAAAACAGAGTTGGGTTTTCAGAAGAGCTCTGCATTTGTCTAGTTCTGCTCTAGTTTGAGCAGATTAAGTCCCATAATGAGCACTTTTGGAAGTCAAAACATGACTGTTCACTGAGGGTCTGGAGTAATTGCTTCTTGGAGGAAGATGGTAAGTACACTACATAATAAAAACAGAGGTGGTGCTCCTCTGCAAGTCTCATGGTATGAAACTCAGCTGTTTTGCCCTGCACAGGTTCCCCTAACTGTTCACTTGGTTTTGATTCATCTGGATTTTCATCACAGAACTTTGCTTTGAGCTTCCAGTTTGAATACATGAAAGTTCTGCCAAAACCACATCACATTCAAACCACAGGAAATCATGAATTTGGCACTGTTTTGACATGGAAGCTGTAAACAGTGTGCAGGTTCACTCAAAACTGGATCACTGTCCTTTGAGTTATGAAACACAACAAACCTTCCAGTAAACCAGGTCAGAATTCTTAACTATTAAAGCAAGGAGAAAATACGTGACTTTTGCATGGATCAGGACTTTGCTAAATATTATCCCCTAGATTTTTTCCTTTAGCTGTAAACATAATATGTGAAGAATAAAAAGAAAAGTTGGGTTTCCTCCTTTTCAAGTTTGAGTTAAACCACGATTTAGCTTATTCTCATAGCTATAACATACACATATCCTATTAGTTTCCTACTGGCAGCTTTGAGCATGAGTAACTGTAAAAGCTAGAGTTATGGTGGATATATGAACATGGCTTAGTTTTATGTGCAACATGATAGGTAATCAACTTACAGACAACTTACACCACTTGGTTCTTTAGGGTTTGTGCGTTTAAAATCCACTACATTTTCAGTTGCCAAACACTGGATTTTTTCCCCAGGATTCAAGTTAGTAAACCACAAGGAACTTTTATGAGAATGGAAAAGTCTAAAGTATGATTTTTGATTTCAAATCAAACATTACCCTAAAGAAACATGTATTTGTAAAGAAGTCACAAGTTCATTGAGGATTAAATGAAAACAATCCAAGTTACCAGGCCTGAGAACAATCCAGATTCCAAACCAGAAGCACTACATTTTCACTACGTGAAGGTGGTTTGATTGAAGTCAAACAAGTAGGGAGCAAAATGTAGTCAAGCAAAAGAAGATTTATATTACTGCACTACTTGAAAGAAAACACAGTTTAATCTTGCTAAATTTCATTTTTACCAGATTTTTCAACCAGACATTCTGAATGTCAGGAAAAACTCTGCAGGGATTCATAAGATGCAGAACCATACGTCACACATATCTGACCTGTCATAGAGTTTTCGGATGTACACAGTTGCTCTCGCAGCTTTTCCACATCGTCTGGATGAACCTGTTCATACAAAGTGCTCCCAAACCATTCAGACTGTGGCTGGTTCAGCACAGGAGTCACAGAATCTGATACGTAGATCACTCTCCCCGTCTCAGCTGCAACTACAAACAGGAACCCATCTGCAGCCTCCAGGATAAGATGTTTCAGTTCCTTCCAAAGAAAGGACTTTATTAGAATGCCAGGAAGAAAAGAGAATTAAATAGAACATCTGTCCCGGTCAAATATTGTTTTCTTGCGATCTTAGTAGCTGATCAAAACCTAGACAGAAATTTGCACTGTAGTACTGATGTAAAAACACAACCAAACTTGTAAGTAAGGCATAAACTGCTGATCTCAGTAACAAACAACACTTTGTTTTCCTTCATTGCCTTTCATCTGGTGATCATCTGGAATACTTTAAGAAAATCAAGCAACTAATACTCAGTGCATATTGTGTGATAGGCATCCAACATCATAAAAAAAAAGATATCTCAGAGTACAAACAGAGGAAATGAACAGCTCTAACTCATATAGCAAACTCATCCCTTAATTAAATGCCCTGAAAAATTTAATTGGAAAGAAACCAACAAGACTTTCTAGGTTGGTTTCCCCTAGCCCTTCTCAGGATGAGCCCTGTCTGTGAATTAAACAGTCACTGGATAAAAGGCAGAAAGCATAATGGGAACAGAGAATCCCCAATGTCCTCTGCCACTGGGGGCCTGAGCCACTACGCAAGAGGGTTCTATCACTTCTTGCTTTCTTTTTCCAGTCTGTGCATATTAAGCCTCAGAGATCCAAAGAGTCTGAAGCACCCCGGTCTTTGGCCTTTTCTTTCCATGGTCCTCTGCTCATAATCCTGGGTGATTCTGCCCTGAGACACCCACACATCCACCAGAGATGCAGCACCCAGAGCCCTCACCCCACCTGGAGGACTGGAAGGGGGACTGTAGGCCTTGAAAGCCAGATACTTCTATCTCTCATCTTCAGACACTGGGTTTAGACACCCAGTATCTCAAACTGCACACACAAACACTCTTGTGTACATCAACCAGAAATACTACCTTTGCTTAACAGTTTGAAAACCTCCCACAGGTAAGGATGACAACTACCACTCCCAATTCCTGGCAGACAAGCTTGAACAGCCTTTGGTGGCTCCAGTGACCACCAGAGCTTGTTAAGATATTGTGTCTGGAACTCAGAGAGCTCTGGACAACCCAAGTCCCATTCCATGTGAGACAGCTCAGCAGGGTAGTTTGCCAGTGGCGGATATTTGCTGATAAGGTGAGGATCAAAATCTGGCAAACTCTACTAAGAAATGGGCAATTCATCTCAAGGAACACTTAACAGACTCTCAACTTCTGCTGCTTCATTACAGAAAAAGCACACCAATCCTGAACCACTGACTAAACAGTAAACCTTGCTGCACAGCTGGCCACACTGTGCAGAGGATAATATGACCAGTTTTGCACACGTTATCAATAAAGATGGAAGCAAACTCAGTTACTCAGCAAGATTGGAAAAAACCCAAAACCCAAAGAAACTGCAATGAGAAGTGACAAGGAGGTGCCACCACAGTCAGTGGAATGGCACAGCCCCTCCAGAAACACACTTGGGGAAAGCCAGAACAAGTAAGGGACATGACCACTGAGAGGTCAGCAGCAGCTGCTGTTTCTCTAATAGAAAGAAGCATTGCCTCTGGCCATAACTTACATGTGTAAGTGCTTAAATCATTTCAGACCACAAAGATGCACATTACACCCGTAAGACTTCAAAAACAATGGAGGTGGTAGGAATTTTCAATACACTCAGTTACACACAGTTTTCCTTCAAGCACTGGGTGCACCTTCCTTCTTCTATCAGAAATGTAACCAAGGCGGCCAGTACAGATGGGATTCATCTCTGCCCAGTTCAGCTGCTGGGAACTTCAACATTAAGACTAAACAATGTTTTTAACCTTCCTCTAACTCCCAGAGGGAGAGGCAGGTCTTTCCACACTCATTTTTACCTAATTTAGAGAATCTTTGTTAGAATGGGAAGAACCCAGATCTGGAGGTGAAAATCCCTTTCCAAGAGACAACAAGCGACTTGTTTTTCAGACAGACAGACCTCAATTCAAAAATGCCAATTTGCATCTTCAAAGAGGAAGATCTGTCATAGAGTTAAGATCAAGTCCAAACAGTCACAAAAAATTGGCTGCATTCACAACAGAGAAAACACTTGTTGAAATTCTACCTGTTCTGTAAGAAACGAAGGCTTGTAAGCTCCATCAGTAGATTTGTTTCCAGTGCCCCTCATTGACTTCATGTGTGAAACAGCCATCCGAAGAATTGTCAGCTTGTCAGGCTTACGGGCCAAGGCGCTGCAAGTGGGCACCATATCAGACAGCTCGGTGATGTACTGGGTCATCTTATTTCTCCTGCGTCTCTCGATTTCACTATGATTCTCCCTGAACATTTAAGGAAACACCAAACCAACAGAGAAGACACATGAGCAGGCTAAGAATTCAAATTGGAGGAAACCAATCACGGTACTTCGCAGTTCTTTTGCTGTTTGCACCCCAGGAGAGCAAAGTGCTTTACAAAGCAAACCACTATTATCACCCCGTTTACACACACAAAATCCAGGCCACAAACAGATAAATATGATTTGTCCACAGTGGTGAAAAGAACCCATATTTCTAGTTATTGGCTTGTGGCCTTAATCTCTTAACCAGTTTAATCTCCTTCGGTTTAAGGACAAAAATGAAGCAAAAACATGTGAGGAACTAACATCTGCCAACTCCAGCCAAACTCCCAAATTTGCTGTGATGCAATCTCACAGCTTCCAGTCCTTGCTTAAGATGTGGATCTGCTTATAAAAGGAGTCTTTTAGGAGAAACCTCTCACTAACAGCAGGATTGGGTCAGCACTGCCAGTGCTGACCTAGAAAAAAAACCCATTCAATGACACACAGATCTCTAGTCCTGTAATGCTCTTTGGAACATCCCACATCCCTGCAGGGGGTCACTGCTTGCCTGCAGGATGAGACTGCAGCACTGGGACCACATACCGTGTAACAGTACACACAAAAAAATAAACCCCAATAAATAAATAAAATGAGTATGAGAGACAGCAAGTAAACATCTGGCTTGTCAGACACAGACTGGAATTTATGTTCAAGAACAATCTAGCACGGCAGGGAAATAACAATGACAGTACTTGATGCTGCCCAAGCTGGGCTGAGCTCCAATGTTCTCAACCTTTAGAGGAAACATATGACTGAGGTAGTGAGTCAAATTTGAGAATTCTCAAAATGGACAGTCACAAAAATCCTTCAGAAATAAAGATCTGGGAGTTCAGTTTTCCCATTCTGGAAATCACCATCACTTGATCACTGTTAAGGAATCACACCAATATATCTGAAATAGTCCAAGCGGACCTATGATGCTTCAAGGCCTTGCACTTATTCTTCTCATACTGTACCTGTCAGGTGGCAGCTAAATACAAGTACACGACAGATAGATCATGCTTCAGTTGTCAAAGCAGCATCTTCCACTCATTTCAATGAGCTGAGCATGGCATATTCTTGTGGGATCCCTGGCTGATCCAACAAGATGTGAAAGGTGATCACTTGGAGAGTCCACCAGCATTGACTGATGTGATAACACAACATTAATAGAAACTGCAACATTCTTTAGACCCGACTGCTATGAAGACTGATCATGAAAGGAGCAGATAGGCTTGGCACACTTTTTGGCTACTTTTGAGAATGAAGCCTTTTCTTACAATGCAGGAAAGAATCTGAGTAGTTGCATGCTGCTTCCTGAAATAGGGGAATGCATGGGCTTGCCCTCCTCTACAATGTGTATCCTGCCCCTGCACATACAGGCATAACATGCATGAGACACTGTCTCCAGAAATACCACCTGTTAGGGCTACATGCAGAGTTATTATTCCTCCTGATGCCTGCTTACTGGGTGATACTCGGGAAATCCAGCTGTAGGTGCCTGCAATGACAGCCCCTGGCTGCTCAGTAAATTACAGCCAAGCCTTGCCTGAGGTCACTGCCTATTACAATGTAATAGTGAATCTTCCATTTCACATGGCTGGTAAACAGCCTTTGTGTGGGTCTGTGCAGGTGTAGGAGAGAACTGTGCCTGGGGAAGTGGGATCACATACACACACACGAGCAGAACAGCTTGTGTGACAGTGCACATGTTCATGGAGCACATCTGTGTACATGTCAGCTTATACATGCAGGCAAATATGGACAAGGTGAAGAAAAAAAGCATTTTTACATGATGAAAGCTTTCTCTAAGTTCAGCATTTTCACAGAAGTGGTGATCAAGAAAGGGAGACAAAGAACCAACATATTCAACATATATTTTACATTCATAAATACATATTACATTGTCTGCCACTAAAATATTTTAGTACTCCTGAACTTTGAAAACAGCCATTATACAGAGTAAACAGACTGCAAAACTTCCTGAGAAGAAAAGACTATCCAAACAGTCCATTTCATTTATGATCATAAAAGCTAAAAAGTAGTAGCACGTTAATCTACTGGCCATGAAAATGTTAAAGGAAACAAAAACCCCAACACTTCCCTGAAACTTGTTCGAATTTAAATCCTTGAAAGAAAAAGAGGGGCTGTGGTCCTCTTCCAAAAGTGTGTGTCCTAGGAACCCTGGCATTCACAATACAGAATGATATCCTAATTCTGTCATTTCTAACTTTCTTTTTATATGGAAATTTTGTAGGGACATCAAGTCTGGGATACTGGGGAGCTGATTCAAAACCACTTAGGGCTTGTATTTCTAATTTCAAGCCCTTTCTGGATCAGTCATCCATTCTGACTTTTGATCGTCAGAACAGCATCACATAAAATAAAAATGGGAGCAAACCACATTTGACTTCTCTTTTTCCTACCTGTGTCAGTAGGACTTTGATCATCATCCCACCTAAAACAAAATAACCAGCTCTCTAAGCTAAGGTACACATACTGAGATCTTTTGGACACGAACATCCCCCTCTTTTCTCTCAGCAGAAGAGCTCCACAGGACACGCCTACCTTGCAAACTTTTCCTTATCACCAGATATTTGATCACCATCATACCTAGAAACAAGAGATAGTACATCAGTCAACAAGGGTTACGCATTGCATGGTAGTCAACATACAGCAGAAAGCAAAGAGGTTCACAACTGCAAACTATTACAAATAACACCAAGAAAAACAAGGGAACGAGAATGATACAGCAAAGAAAACACAGATACTTCCAAGCCATGATGATTAAAAAGCTTCATTTGTATATTTTAAAAAGTAGAAGATGCATTTCAGTGGATTTATGCAAACACTCTGACGTACACCGATTGCTTGGGAAACTTGACAACCAGCACCGTTACAAAAAACACCAGCGAGCTTTTATCGACAGCAGCCCATGAAATGTTCACTGCTGTGTTGGAAGTGAACGAGCTGTCCCTGTTCCAGCTTGCAACCACAGCTCGCTCCATTCAGCAGAGGGCACTGATGGTCTACAGATAACACGGGAGGGCAGAGACACAGCTGAAGTGCAATGTGTTATGTAAGGACGCCTTCAGAAAAAAGTTCTGCAGGTACAGACACTGTACTGGATGTTGTGGAGACTGGCAAAAGTCAGGCAGGCAGGTGAAACTGCTGAGTAAATAGAAGGGAAACTTAAACTGGCTTAAATCCCTAGAAGCAAACAGGTACCTCATTCCTACACAAATCAACAGAAGTTGGATGCCCAGCCAGGTACATGCAGTGTATTGGCAGCAATTTTATGGAGGAAATCCAAACCAATGGGACTTGTGCCCTGTGAGACCAAAGCTTCACTGTTTCTGAAGCATTGTCCCAAAGACAGACAGCAATGTGACATTTCAGCAAAAAATTACATGCTGCTCCTCCTTCCTAATAAACACTCTAATCATTTGAAATTAGGTTTTGCTAGCACAGTTACAGAAAGACACATTTGTTTGAAAAAGCTCTTACTTTTGGAGAAGCCAAATTGCTTGCCCCAAAACAGAAAATGTAGGTTTTGGAAGACACAAAAATAAGGCTAACAGCTCTTCTAGAAGTGAGAAGTATTACTATTTAAGAATATTTAAGTGAGATTTTGTGATAGAATTACACCTGTCCAAAATGATGTAATTTATTACCACAGACAACCTATGAAGGTCCCATGTATTAGTTAACAAAGTAATACAGACTAAATAAGCACATTTTTCTCTTCTGAAAAACTAGTAATGAACTTTATTTTTTTTCTTTCTCAAAGGAATTAAAACTAATTTTAAGTACTCCACCTATCCAAGTTTCATATTTTCCTGCCTCATTAAGACTCAAACACTGAAGACAAAAGCTTAAGCAAGACTTCGGCTTTAAGTAAGATTTCTTTCTTTATCTTGTATTTAACACCAGCGCCCCCCAAACCTTCAAGTGAAAATGCCATTTTATTCCCCTTGATTCTGCCCAGAGAACAGACTGAGTCCGAAAACATTTCAGCAAAAAGACAGATTCAACGAGGAATGGCCACATGCCACTATGTGAGACACACATGCACACAGCTTCATGTGAGGATGAGATGCCATGCAGAGATACCTGAGCTGACCTGGAAGTCCCTGAGAAGCAAAGCGTGTTACCTCACGAGGAGCACTGTGCTACACCACTACTCCTGTGCTCCCACAAGCCTGGGGCTTGTCTACTCATCCTTCTCTGCCTGACTGGGCTGAAGATGCTACTGCCTCCAACTACTGTTTTTTCCCTTCCAGTCTCCCAGCTAACCTCTCTGCACACATCCTCCTTCAGGCACTTCAGTCAAAGCCAGATGTTAGCTTAAACATTTAAACAGCAGTTCTTTGCTAACCAAATAATTTTGACTGAGACAAGCTAGGAATCAGTCATGTGAGCAATCCCAAGAAGGGAAAGGTCCTAAAGTGAGAGAGAGAACAGCTAGAAGAGGATGTCTGAACATGGCCCTGGGTGTCTCTGCATTGTTTTCTTGTACTCTCTAAGAAGAGATCAATCTGGCATCTATATAGCATTTAAAACTTAAATAGCAGATTTTGTCTGACATCTAAAATCAGCTGAGTCTCAGCACGTCACAGCGTATCCCTCCAATGAAAATAACGGAACTACTGATTTAACCCACCAGTAAATTTTGAAGGGCTGAAGTCAGAATGGAAGAAGAGACCAACACACATGCACCTGTGAGCCTAGAAACCCTGGTGGTTATGCAGGCACAAATCAGGTCTCATTCATCAGAAATCTTGTTCCCCTGTGTGTCTTCTAGTAAATATTAGGACTAAGCCCTTAGATCACCGGTTTTAACACCAGGGACAGGAATAGCCTTTATGTGAATGACATCAGCTCAAAAGGGATGCTGCTGGTCTTGTCCAGGAAATTATGATACAGTCTTACAGTGTATCTTCAGCAGATTTATCTCTCAGACTGACTAGGAAGATCTTGTTAAAGCCTACAGTAACAGCTGTGTTTCTACATGACTTCTGCTAGAGAGCTGCAATTACGATCTGATAATCAGCAGTTACCCACAAGACTCAAAGTATCTACACCCCTCACTGCAGCTGCTTGGTTTCTAATGAAAAAATGCAAACAGTGTGACCAATAATAAAATGGAAAAGTGAAAAAATGGCAATGCTGCTTTACTGTTTATTTCTGGCTCAGAATATTCCATATTAATTAGCATTTATTTTGCCAATTTTTACTATTCAGTAAGGCCTAATGGTACATTATGTAAAGCTCATTGATCTTAAAAGAAACCAATCCACCTCTAGGATCCGTCAAATTTTCTTAACAAGCAGTTAATATCTAAAATAAATTAGAAATAAAATTCCATTTTCAGTGGCAGAAAGACAACTTCAGCAACGTCAAATAACCAAAGTAGTTCTACGGCAGTTGAAATAATAGGCTCAAAATCACAAATGTTCTCATTTGACATAGCTGCAGAGTGAAATTATGACACACACACTGTCAGCTTTAAAAAGCCAGTAACTACATTAGGCAGATTTCTACCAAGATGCCTAATTTGCAGAGGAAGCTGACAAAAACAGTAACTAGAATTTGGGTCAAGTTGCTGGCAAGTTCTTCAGCCATATTCATACTAACTTTAAAGCATCAGTAGTGAGACAGCTGTCTTTCTCCACTTCGAGAAGTCAGTGATTTGGCCAACTCTTTGTAAATGCTCACCTTGAAAATTTGCTGGGCCCCTCCCCATCTTCATCATCGAAGTCCATTCTGTAAAAGCAAGATTTCCAAATCAGTCATCAAGACATTGGCAATGGGGCTATGAACATTGAAGCCCGTGGTTCTTAAACTTGTTTGTGTTTTGACTAGAGGTGTTAACGACTGTAGATGCCAGCCTTGCTCATGTTCTCCAGACCTGGTAGTAGCTCATTAGCTGATTTATGTCCCAGACCTTCTTAGTAAGTCAGCGGAAGGGACAAGCTCTTCCTTGGGCCAAATCCCAGCCCTCCAGTTCGGCTTCTCCAGGGAGCAACAAAAAGCAGGAGCCTCTTTCTTCACTTCTTACACAGAAAGACTGGGAAGATAAACTTCCTAAATTAGACATCTAAATTAGTTTCCTGTGGTAGGCAATGTGATTGTCTCCTTCCGACTGATATTAAGCCACTACAAAGTTATGCAATAGTAGAAGTTCCAAAGCATTTTATACATTTTTATATTTTAAAAAGAGGTGGATAAATATATATATCCCAATTACAAGATGGTAATAGCTCTGCCATTAACTTAAACTAAGAACCAAGCTGATACATAATGATCATATACTTACATAATACATACTGTATTAGCATATTTATACATATACAATTATTGTATTGGTATATTTATAAGAAAAAACATTAACATATTAATATGATATACAGACCTTGATCAGTCGCTTTAATTTGCATAGCTAGAAAATCATAGTTTTGTTTTACAAATAATTTTGTCAGATTTCTTTAACGTGTTACGCTTTCTAATGTTCCAGTATAATAAAACTTCATACAATCACTGTTTCCATGCGTCTAATACTCTTCATATTAACAACAGATATAAATCCTATTGAAGGTAAAATCCCTGCAACGCGACAATGATATTTATCTCAGTATTAAAAAGAATTCCTACCAATTAAAAGTTGAGATTTGTATGTTTAGGGCATGGGAACAACGATGTAAAAATACTCTCTAAAACTACATCAGCACAGAGAAGTACAAGTGTCAGTCAGGCAGTACTGCCTCGCTTCCTAACTCTGATAACCAAGAGAGACTGGCCCATAAAAGTGTCTGAGTCACAGCAATCTCAGTACAACAGAGACAAGGGCAGCAAATCAGCACAGGAATTGGATACAGCATTAGAAAAGTCACAATAGTATTTTCCAGATGGTAATAGTGATTATTCATTTCTGGAGGAAGCAGAGGGAAAACCATTTTCCCCAATGAGTCTTAAGAAAAGCTGTGTATTTTCTTGCTTAACTTTGATGCAATCATCATTTTTGCTATAAATTACAACTTTGCTCACTTAATTAACATCAAATTTGGTTCCAAAGTCCGTGACCCCGTCAGCTGCCTTGTGCAGAACACCACCGACCTCCAGTGGCCAGTGCCCTCACCCATGTCATGGGGCTGCAGCTAAGCCAGGACCCCGCTGCTGCTGTCACCCCAAATGTCACCAGCAGCCTGAATTCCCCTTGACCTGATGTACAGACAGTACTTCCAGCAATTTAACATTTACACGTTATCATCTAGCCAAGGGTCTCCTCTTGCCTTCCTGCTTCTTCCCCACATATAATAATGTGATTGCAGGTGACATTCCAGAACAAACTTCCAAGTAATTTTAATTGCAGTGCTGCTACCTGCACTGAAAACATGAAAGTAAATTTACAGGAGACCTGTTTGTTCATAAATGAAGGGCACACTCAGACCAGCACTGCGCTGGCTCCACCTGAAATCTCTCAGAAAAGCACCACATCAGGCACATCCTTCACTGAAACACAACTGAGAGAAACCTCCAGTTTCAAACTGTGGGCAAAAATGATTGCAGAAAAAACATACTACTGTGAGGAAAAGCCTTTTCTTTAGGGATTTTATGAGACACTGCGTTAATTTGGGACAGATTAATTTTGTAACTCCTTTCCTTCCTCTCCAGTACACTGAGATCTCATGCCTTGGTAGATATGACTCTACGATTTTCTTAGCTTCCAGCCAAATACTCTAGTTGAGTGTTAAGAGATGGACTTTCCCCAGAAATTAAATATTAGCTCTACTGCATTTAGTCTAGGTTATTATTTCTGGAATGCAATGCAGAGAATTACAGAGAAGCTGATGACAGGTTAAGGTTTGATCCTGCTGCCCATGCTGTATCCCCACCTCGGAGGGAGTAAGGGGGACTAACACACCTATTTATCAAGGTGGTTGGATATCAGCTTCTCACCTTAGAAGGTTCTTGATGGGTTAATTATCCATAGGTAACAACTCCCATATTTACAGCAGGCTCATCACAGCATAACCTGAGTGCCTAGGGTGTAACATCAGTCTATACCAGACTAAATCTTTAAATAATGCCTTTGCTTTGTTAAACTAGCCAAAGCCTTTGACTTTATTCCAAATGCAATATAATTGGAAAAAAAACTGAACATAAAGTTCATGAAAAATCAATACTTGTAACAAATGCAGCAGCAAATATGTGTCCCATCTTTGTTGATAAACACATCCAAATTTCACTGTGCAAAATGAAAAAAACCCTTTTGAAATATTAAAAAAAAAAAAATCTCAGGTATAAAGTCACTGATTCCAATGTCCTGCCTGATCTACCGTGCCTGCCTTACAGTGAGGCAGAGGGAAAGACAGTGAATCAGTTGCAACCTTTAGCAGAACACGTAAAAATAATATTCCATCAACCTCCTCATACCCTGACAGATAAGATCATCTGTTTAGATAGAATATACTGCACATTAGCAAAACAGTAGGAGTAGCCTCCAAGAAGACAAATGACATCATTTCAGAAGATTCAGAAAGACTATCTTTTATCTTCATTTAAAATTCCCATTAAAAAGAGGCTTTAAAAAAGAGCTGCACTTTGCTCTTTTGTTTTGAAGAGACAGCATAAATCTTGTTTTCCTCTTTCATACTGTTCACATCTATCATGAAAAGGCCTGATGCATGAGGTACTTATTAAAATGTATTTTCCCTAAAAGACGTGTGGGTACACGTGATACAGTGATAAAAATATTTTTAAAAATTTATTTATTCTCAATGATTTTCATACAAAACCCTTCAACAAGGTAAACCTGCACATGTTGAAAAACTGAGATGGGAGAAGATTTCAACACTGTGCCAAAATTAGTACGTAAAATTCCCAAGAAATGTCAAAATATGCTTGCCATGATTATAACAGTGTAGGAAGGGGGCAGGCAGGAATGGTCAGGAGCAGATGTAGCTGAGAGGCAGACGGGGATCTGTACTACAGCCTTTTGTTCAGTACAATATTGGTGGGTACAATGGTGGGCTGAAGTCTCTTCCTCCCCAGATCTTAACAGTTGTGGATCAAAGAAAAGACCGAAACAAAACAAATGCAACTGAAACCAAATAACCAAAAACACCCCAACCCTCCCTCCCCAAGTACAGATAACTTAGGAAGGTGAAAGAGCCCCTCATTCTCTAAAGCAGCGAAGTATAAATTAAAAACACATTAAACAAAGAACTGAGGGTGCATAAATCTAAGGTAGTCATTGATCACTGCAATGCATTATCTTATGCTGTCACTCTTTCCTATAATGTAGTTGGTATAATTTATAGAAAGGAAAAATATTTTTCCAAGCTGCCAATGAAGTCAAATGCCTACACAGCAGAAACACCTTCTGGTTAGCCAATGAGTCTGAACTGATCTACATTCAAGTCCATACAGCAATTATTCTGCCAGCTTGCCTCAGCAATTATGAGAAAAGAAACAATTTTCAGTGATAACCAAAGCTGGGAAAGCTGACTGTGTACACCAGCTCCATTCCTTTATGCCTGACACAAAGCATCCATTTCTAAAATGCCCAAGGATTTAGGTGTACAAAGTTGTATCACCAGGACAGTAATGAAAGGACCAAGTGTTAGTTGTAACTTTGTTCAAAGACAAGCAAGAATTAGACACAGCAGGCATTCTTTCCCTCAAGGTCTGAATACACACACACTGAACATAAAAATAAAATTAAAAAAAAAAAATGCACCCTCAGCTCAGGCTTGGGGAGGGGCTATTAGTTCAGAGCTATGGTGCACAGATGAAATACCACCATCTGGGTATAAAAACAAATCTATACTGACTCACTGAATTTGCATGTTAAATACATTTAAAATAATTTGCTTTTATGTTCCTCCTACCCTCCCCTCACTCCATCTTCTCACAAATAGATGACAATACTTAAAATGCAACAGTTAAAGCATTTCAATTAATATCAAGTCAGTATTTAATATAATCTGAATATTTCACAGTCAGCAGCACCAACCCTTGGCAACAGTAAATTGCAAACTGGTACTCACAGTTGACATGGTTTATGATCAAAAGAAGATGTCAAATATTCTGCAACTCAAAAGTACAAAAGCTTATCTATGTTAGGTAGCGATGAAAAGATGTTAATGCTTTGTTTTCTCTTCTGAGTGAAAAGTTTAAAAAGGTTTTGTTCATTCAGCAGCTTGAAAATAAAAATGTGATGCCTGTCAAAGACAGATTTCAGGAGTTTCTCAGACCAATTTCATACTGTTAGCTCAGCATAAGAAGTACACTCATGTGCAAGCAGATCTCCAAATTGTTCTGTTCAAAGGAACCCACCTCGGAACAACCACCCAAAGCATTCATGTCACACCAACTTAGCTCTGCACTGGAGGCACAGACCACCTTCTCCCTTGTTAATTCACTCCAAGACTGAGACTCCAGCACTGCTACTTGAGCAGACCCCTGTAACTGGCAACGTACCTTGCCAAACAATCCCTAGAGTAGTTCTCACAAGGCATAATGTCTTTTCCTTAGGTGTCCATCACTGAAGATTTTACTCACACTATCAACCCTGTTAAGCCCTACCACTGTCTTATTTCAAGCCAAATATAAGACTAATCAATCTGTTTTGCAGTCAGTCTCAGATCAGCTATCTCTGAGAAAGCAGCACCTAAAGACCACTATTATTTGTGATCAACTGCTGATAAAAATAGGGGTTTACTGTTTAAATACTAGAGAGTAGTTTTCTGCTTTTCTGAAGCTTTTGCTACACTTTTCTTATAACATAGAGGATTACTGTGAGTTGCCACAGAGCAATCTGATGTGGAAAAGCTATCCCTATACCACATCAACCTCTGAAGTTCCCTGGTCCTCCTTCTTCTTTAGCAGAGCCCCCAAGCTTGTGTAAGGCCTGAATTTGATTCAGGCCCTTCTCCCAGAAGTAAACTGTGCTGCACTTCCAGTGAGACCTAAAATATTGTAATCCACAATCTCTGAAGGGTGACTGATTGTGCTATTTCTGTGCCTGGAACTATAAAGACAACACCCATTTAAGAGAATCCAAGTGTGACCTTCAGGTGAAGTTGGATAAGTCTGCATGTGCAATCTTGCTACTTTTATTCACAAGATAAATAATTTTGAGATTAAACAGATGTGGGCAATATGCATTCATTACCTCTGTAACAGTCACAGTATCCAAACTCCATTTTTGGAGGCTTTGCCAAACCTCAAAGTCTTTTGAAACAAGCAAAACAAGAAGCCAAACACTTATCAGCAAGTTTGATCTTGCAGGAGGAGCAGGCACATTGAAGAGAGAAAACAAAACATCAGTGACTAACACCATAATGTAATTTACATACATAAAATGTTACAGAACAAATGTACACATACGTACAGGTACATTTTGAGTTTTCCAACACCAGCAATTTCCAGTTCCAGACCTCAAAAAAAAGAAAAGAAATGGCTCACCCAGAGCGACGCTTTCCCCCTCTGGAAGGCATGGATCCTGCCATTCTCACTTGTCCACTTGCCATTGGCGCCACTGGCAAGGCCACCGATCCAGGAATATCTGATGCCATTTCTGTAAGGCAGAGGTAGGGAAAGAAGTGGGGGAAATCCTTTAATCCACTGCCTTCAAGGAGAAACAACATTACAGAAAGGCCCTTTCCAAAATAAACAAAGTTTTCCTTTTCATTTCTAAGGAGAAGTAAAGCTCTCCTACCAAACTCCAGCAGATTCACAGCCCCCTTACAAGAAGTCCAGTTGTGTCAATAGCCATTACAAGTCCCTGGGGGACAGAGAGAATCTGTATGTTAACTGATCTAATAGTTCTCATTTTACATCTCCAAGGGGCTGTCAGATGAAGGCCAACAATCTTTTTGCAACAGTTAAAGTACCCTGTACAGAAATGCAGAGATGAATTCCCAAGACAAATGAAGCTGTTGATCGCGGTACCAGGGTCCCAAGAAAAATAAATAAAAAACCCTCAGTTTCCCAGAGAGGTCAAGAGTTTAGAGCAGGGATGAATTATCAGGTGACACTGTTTTTTTATTATTTATGTTCTGGAGGCATTAGAGCACCAGACTGAACTTAACAGAGATTGAGGGTTTCCTGTACTTCCATGTGGTGTCTTGTAGAGCACAACCGAGCCCAAAATTCAGACTGATATTCATCCCCCTGCCAGTGCTGGAGATATAGCCACAGGTTAATGGGATCCTCAAACCTCAGAATTCTGATCAGAGAAAGAGCAAGAGCTCACCTCATGGAATGGGTTTCAGACCACTAATGGCAAGTACTTTTAAAACGTATTAATAACAGTTCATTAAACTTCAAAAAGGAAAAGTGGAATGTAACATTTATACCCTTTTTTTTCTTTCCCATGGAACAAGCACGTTTTTCCTCTGTGTAACTCTTATAAAACTATATGAGCAATTATAACTTTTAAATGCAGATATACTTTATTCACTCTGGAGGTAAAATCTACAGTCAAAACATTTAATTATCTTGAAAGAAAATGCATCTTCCTTCCAACTTTGTTTTTAAAAAAAACCTGGCAAGTTGTCTGGCGCTACAGCTAAATATAATTACTAATGGAAAGAAAATCTGTTAAAAAAATCCTGCTATTTTTTTCCCAACAGATAAGTACAAAATAACTTCAATTATGGAAACAGGAATCCATGTTCTTTCATTATGTCTGGAGAGCGCTTCCATTTCTGCCACACTTTATATACATCCATTATGCAATGCTATGCATTTCAAATAATAACACTTTATCTGTTCACTGATTTCATAAATTTCTTCTGGTAAGTTTACTTTTATTAACTCCTTTTCAACTAAAAAGCAACACAGCAATATTTTTTAACAGAGCCTGCAAGGCCAAACAGTGACATCTCTGCCTACAACTCCACATCAGAGAAAGTCCCACTGTGGCTAAAGCTGCAGCTACATGGAAACACATGAATGTACATTAGCATATTTCCATACAAATAAAAGCATGAGCATCCAAACAACAGTAAATCACTATTTCAAGAATAAGTACTCTTAGCAGTCTAACGTCCATAATTCACTCAGAGCATTTAAACTCACATTTCATGGACAGAACTGAAGGTCATTTTGAAATCCTCTGCTCACTCATTTATTAAAGTAGATGGTAAAAAACATAATAAATCTACCTGCAAAGTGTCCCTGTCACTCAGAAACACATTACAGTATAGATCATCAAGGATATCAGTTTTTTTTTTTAAAGTAGTAGTTGTAAAACAATTTCAGATCATCTTTGAGCAGTATTTTAAGAGAGTAAAAACAATACTGCATTTGTTACTGTGACAAGAAATTCTTGTAACCACATTTTCTTCAATCTAAAACAAAGATGATGAAAAAACATACCAAGTGTTGGATTCATCCACCCTTAAAGTCTAAAAGCAAAGCTAATTATTTAAGATTACTTTACAGATCACTAAAAAGGAAACAAAGCCTCCTTGCACTTCTATATGCATCCCATGCTTAGAGGAACATCCAAAATAGGTTGAGCAAACCTTTTTCTATGGGGCCCTTGCTCTCAGCACTGACACCTCAGGGAGATCCAGACAGTGAGTTTTGATCATTGTCCAGTTTAAGTGGTTGTAGGTAGGGAGAATGAGCTGCTTTTTTGCTCTTACATACGTATGAAGATATGAGAGACAGGAGTAGCTAGCAAGTTTCAAGTAAGAAGGGCAAACAGAAGTTCTGTATTATTGAGAAGAAAAAAGAAAAATATTGCTAAAGGAATGGCCAAACCACCAAACCAGAGGCTCAGTTATGTCAATGTCCAAAACACCTGAAAGAAAACATTCTGCCACAGATCATCTGTCTATCAGGGTATAAGCCAAAGAGTTACTATATAAGTATCTTGATTCTATAGAATGGCACATAAAAACCAGTCTAATACAGAAAGCAACTTCTTACACAAAATAGCCTTCAGATATGTCTTCACGGTCCTAGGAGAATGAAACCAAGTTCATTGTTCTGACTGCTCTAAAAGGAGCCCTTCAAAAATTTCCATTTCCAAAATACACGCAAGAGGGGAAAAAAAAAAGATAATCAGAGGATCTACTCTCACTAAACCACATGAAAGGTCAGATAAGAGCCAGGAAAGGTTCAGGCCCTTCAGATCAAAAGACTGTTCATTATGGAACAGTCTGAAGGTGTGACAAACCTGCTCATACATCAATGTTTAAGACATCCAATTTACCTTTCCATTTCAGAGCTTCCCATGTCAATGAGACACCAGCCACTGTGTGACCTACTGGAGCTTTCCTGAGACCCTCAAGGGTGGACATACACTGCTAAGAGAAGCAGTCAGCTTTCCAGGATTCCTGTCGTGACAAAACTGAATCAGAGCTCTGCAGATGGAGAAACCAAGAAGGCTGGGTCTCCTTCAAGCCATGCGGCAAATTCAAAGAAAGCAACTGCAAGAGCAACAGCACTTACAGAGCAGGGAACACCCTGAACCTGACCTGCCCCAGCGAGGGCACCCGGAGCATCAATGAAGCACCTCACATAGTCCTGGTGGACAGTGACACCAGAGCACCACAGGAGGACTCCAGGAACAGAGATGACAACGTGACCCAGTGCTCAGCTGCAGCCAACATGGTGTTGGAAGATCTCTCGAAGTTGGGCAGTTGTGCAAAAATGTAAGCAATAGATTGTGGCTGCAAAACTCTACTCACAAAAGGACCTGCTGAAGGCTGCAAGAACTTCTGAAGAGACAAAGGAATGGATTCGACATGCTTCCCAAACTACTTCCATTTCTCCTCGTTCACAAGCACATAAGAAAGACAAGATCTTGATGATATTTTTACATTTGTAAAAAAAATCTGGTGAGAAAAGTAGATGACGTTTCCTCAAAAATGAGGGCCAACCTGGGAAGGCAGAGCCAGAAGCAAAATCTGATGGAACAAACAGCTGCTTCTCTTACTAAGGACCTGAGAAGTTACCTGTCTGTGCGTGCTCCAGAAAGAAAACAAGAGAGAGGTAAAAAGACACCCATAAACTGGAGTCTCAGATAGAAATACTGTGGTAGTGAGGGCATGCCAGGCAAACTATTACCATAAACAAAACGAAGAAAATGTGCATGCATCGGACACAGACCTAAAGAAAAAAAGATAACATTAAAAAATCCTAAGAAGAACCTGCAATTGTGTGAAGTTACATCGACATAAATTCAGGGCAATCCCAGTTACTCTGCTGGAATATAAACTAGTATGAAAGTCCAGCACTGCAGAAGCAGGCATCAAATTTGTTATTTATATATAAAAAAAGGACAAGCTGAGTCAGCAATCATAAAGATTGTGTTTCCAGGTCATATAAACCTACATCCAGACACACGTTAACACTGATGTTCACAGAAGTGTTTCAGCAGCAACAAATGTTAGGAAACAAGCTGTTCTCTTGCTCAGATTGAACACTCCAAGAGTGGACTTTTCCTTCTGCCAAAGGAAATAAAACAAGTGTTGCTTACTTTACCCAAAATTAAAACATGAGCATAAGGGTATAATTCTCAGAAAGTAAAACAAGGCCAGGCTGAACATTCATGAAAATCACCTGTAAGCATCAAGGCAGTGTTCTGAACAAATTCATTTAAAATGTTCCTTAGTGTCAAATAGAAATTACTATCTTTGCTGCAAAAATGCATACAATACTTAATTTTGAGGTTAAAGAGTTACCTAAAGATCTGCCAAAGGACACAGAAATGCTATTAAAACACAACCCAGCACAACACCGACTATCTTTAGTGAATACTCTTCCAGTTAGACAACACCTTACAGCTCTTGTCTTACCACTGTCATGTCTGCGAGCAGGCTTGATCCTGCCACTAATACTTATGTTCATCTTGGGGATCTCTGAGGAGCCACATTAATCCAAGGACAGCGTCAGTGCTCTATGTAAAAGTCGCATAATTAGTCCCTCCATTTCTGTCCAAAATTAATTTCACTGCTGACCACTCCAAGTTTGGATATCACACTTTTCTCCAGTGAGACATGTAGGTCACCCCCCAAATAATCAGGGATCTTTTTGAAATAAAAAACAATTTGCAAATGTACATTAAAAATACAGAGATAAAACACAGGGTTTCATTCCCAATAAAATCCATGTTAATCTCAGACTCTCTCACACAGATCTGCACAAGAAACAGCTACTGTGCTCTTCACAAAGCAAAACACAAAGAGCAAGCTAAATGCTGCACAAGAATACCATGAAAGTGCACAAGAACCACAAACACAGCAAGAATTACTGGACAGTGAAACATGCCAGGATGAACCTGGACTTCTCTTTTTAGGCAGAGAACCGTGGCTCGTAAGCCCAAACTTTAAATTTTGAGCCCCACCCCAGACCCACTGCCTGAAATGCAGCTCTAACTTGTCTCTGACACAAATCTGCGACCTGCTGAGACATCCCCCAGAGAAGCGCGGCTCTCTGGCCAGGTACCTTCACAGCCTACATCACACAGCTCTGGGGCTGGAGGTCCATGCTCTGTTTCTCTCCAGAAACCACAGCCATGCACAGCCATTACTGTGAAGCTTTGAAATACAACCAGACTCAGTGCATGACAAGACTTTCTAAGTCCACCTGACAAAAGGTCCTATTAACTACACTATTTTCAGCCACTTGAGCACCATCGCCTACATATACCAGACACACACAGGGCCAGGTTTAAATTCAAAGTCTACTGAAGAAATGCTTTTGCCAACTCCAAGAGACTTTGAATCTCTGACATTGACTTCAATGACCAGTTCCAGGTTTGCTATTACTGAGCATGCTCTCCACACGGCTCTTTTATCCTTCAGCATCTACTGTAATAAACAGGATTAAAGTCAGATACCAGCATCTGATTGAATGAAGGAGATTCTACTTTTATCAAGACAAATGTGACAGATTTCCAGCCACTAATCCATAGAATGACTGCGATGTCAATAACCTCCAAGTAAATGTGGATCTAAGCCTGAATACAGCATTAAAAATGTGCCCTCTCCCATCAACAGCATTGTACACACAGACTTTAAAATGTTTTTTTAAATATTCTAAGAAAGCAGATTTCAAAAACTTCTTTAGAAACTGTATTTTTCATTACCCTGAAATCATACGGGAGTTAGACGCATCTCAGCTAAAAGGTTTTGATTGCAGTCAATTACAAAGGGGATTTTCTGCCTAGCACAGAGACATTTAAGAATAAAATATATCATATCTCTGACTTTAGAATACGCCAGTGAAAATATGAAGCCATCATGTAGTCAAAAATATTTTGCAGAAACACTAATGCTAAAAATCTAGCTGTATATTTAGTCATTGCTTTTATGTGTTAAAACTACAGAGATTATAAAACAGAGCTCACTCTCAAAGAATATAAAAAATAAAACATTTTCATTGTTCCTGATAACTCTGTTAATACTGTTTTACTCACATTCCACTGCCAGACACTTTAAATAGACTCCACATCAAAAAGATCTACTGCACAGACAGGATATGCAGAAAAGCAAAAACATTCCTTTCCATGCTCTCAACAGAATTACGATCACAAATAAATCACAAAATAGAAGAAATCCCACCTTTAAGGAAGATTCTTACAAAGATGCTATTTCTCTCCTGTGAACAAAACCTTCTTGGAGAGAAATTTTATCCGCATATAAGAAGAGTCAGAAACCTCTGGGAAGAAATGTAGCAGCATTGGTATTCTGCTCAGAAAATGTCATCACAGATCTGTTTACCTTAACTGTGGACCATGATTCAGCCGGTGACAACCGTCTTGCATACTGATCAATTTATTTGCAGCAAAATTACTAACATTTTCTACCTTAACCATTTAGGTTCTGGAAACAGCTACTAAGATAGGAAGGGCTTTCATGAATAATATATAAATCCTAATTATTTGAAAACCCCTCCACCACAATGTCCTGTGTTTTGAGCTCTGTGTAGGGGCCCACCCCTAATCTTGAAGAAAAACTGAGGCATATGGTGAATAGTTACTAGAGAAATGTTCCCTTTTTTAAAATTAAAATCAGAGCTTTATCATCCATCTGTATCATAGGTGAATGTTAAGCATACGTGCAGGAAGGGAGATGATGCAATTAAGCTGTTCAGTTGAGGGGCTGTTCAGCAGAGGCAGGGACCAACAATTTAATTGGTCTAACTGGTGTTCCAGAGGCCAAATCCAGTTATCCTCCTCACTGCTTTTTTTGCTATGACTCTTGAAAAGATGTCAGAGCTAGTGACATCTAAGAGATATCTACCATATGCCACATCAGTAGAATGGGAGTGCAGGTATAACAGCCAAAAAGATGAAATATTCTACAGCGCCTCCACACTTGACTGTTGTGTTCACACAACCCATCCATCGAGCCCTGCGATCTCAGTACAATTCACACTTTTTTGTGTGCCCTGTAGTTCAATAAAGGATGTGCAAAATAAGGTGGAATGCAGACACAGAGTTAGAAACAGACCATGAGTAAGAGGGATTTGGTCTCCTTCAGGGGAATTCTTGCTTCAAGTGCTCATCTTGAGGGACAATGAGAGACAGATCCCTGCAGGATGAGTGGCTGACACTGAATACCAGGGTCCTGTGAAGGACCCAAAACTAGGCATGCAGAACACCCATGGTACTCAAAAAACCAGTTGTGGAAGCATCAATTGTACGATTTGCAAAACAAAAAAATTATTTCATACAGTACTATGTGATTCTAAATGCTATTTTAAAAATACTTCTTATTTCATATTTTCATGCTAATCACCTCGTTTATTCCAGTCATGACTGGTAATTCCATTCATCCATATCAACCCTGTGGTCAAGGCACAACTATTTCTACAGACAACAGCACATAAAAAAAGGATGGAGACCACATCCATGCTCACTGCCTGCACAACCAACAACAACCCATATATGACTGAATACATTCAGAACAGCCTTTAGCATGATCCAGAAGAAGACCTGAAGTCACCTTTGCCCCTACTGCAGAGAACGTTACAGATTGTAAATTAAACTTGAAGCACAGACAGAAAATGCACTTTGCTACTTAAATTAAGGCTGGGAAGAAGAGAAAGGGTAGCTGCTTTTTCACTCCTCCTATCTTCCTGACAAATGGCATGGCACCTATGTCCCTGCCTTTTTCCCTGGTTATTTTTCCACTTTTTATTCATAATTCCTTGTTATCACTTCTTGACCTATTTGGCCTCTGACTGAGGCGAACTATTTGTTGTACTCCCTCTAATAGGCAAATACATCCAACTGCTGACAAGTCCTGCAAACTATGACCATTCCCCTCAAAAGAGGTTGCTGCAATTCAAAACAAGGAGAAAAGGTTAAAAAAAGAGACTTTAATGGCTCCTGTTCTGAAAGCATGTCTCTAGTCTTGGAAAACAATAAGCCCTTTCAGAATTAAACCAAGGCTTGTACCTCCACTGCAGATGAACTTGAAGACACACATGAACTTAAGCACCAGCTCTGCCTCTAAAGTTTGATAACCTTTCTCACTGCAGAAATGAGAACACAAGCAGAACAGTGCCCAGGTCTCCACCATGACTATAACAGACATTAGAAGAAAAGCATCTCTCACATCCAGTGTCTGGAAATGCATGAGAAAGTGAACTAGAAGCAAATCCAAGGACCTGGGGTAGACTCACTTTGAAAACACAACCTGAGCCTCCAACACTTGGTAAGTGTCTCAGGTATAAATAGTCACAAGTGGGAAACTGCACATGCAAAGTGGGCAGGGAAGTAGGGCAGCAACTGTAAAAGGCCAGTTTGCAGAGAGGATGAAAATCTGGCTTTGAAAGGCTGTTTCAGGATTGATGGAAACATTATTAAAAGAAAGGAGGCAGGTCCTTACCTTACACGAAGGGTCACAGTAATACTGCAGTCAACTGCAGCAAGACCATTTAAGGTGTTTTAATGCAGACCTAACTGGTCTTCAGACATTATATACACCATCAGGCACTGATAAGACATAATTCTACACTTAATTTTCTTCTGCATTAATCTGCCCTAGTTTTATTGGCATTATTTTGGTCGATATTAGTGACACACGGCAAAAGTACTAAGTAAACTACCAAAAAACAAAGCTCCCCAAATTATGCATCATTTCCATTTGAAATGAATGGTGATTCTCTCTCCTTCTCTGACATTTTGTATTTGCCAAAAATAACTGCATAATTTTAAGTTGTGTGCAAGAAACAGAAGGTAACATTCAATGTTATTTTCCATACTTTTTACTTAGCATCAGACCTAACAAATAGCATATATGGCTGTTCTGTTATGTAGAAGTGCCCAAAGCTGACCCATTAATGAACTCACACAAACTGTGAAAGCACACACCCAGCCTGGTCAAACAAACATCATGAAAAAATAATAAACTGTAATGACTTTCTTTCAAGTTTCTCAGAGACAGATCACGCTCAGTCCATTAATTCTTCATTTAACAAGTCTGTTTCATTTAGCCTGTTTTGGTTGGCATTCAATTAGAAATTCATGTACAAGACATTTTTTTTCCCTTTTTGAAACAGAACATGTGCTGTATTTCATCCAGTAAAAAATCAGGAGGTAAAGTGGAAGCTGCAAGACCAGCTGAAGCTACACTAAAGCCAGGCACAATAATACTGAATTAGGCAAAACACCTGCACATGGCCCTACCCCATGAGATTATCACTGACTGTTAAACGGGCCTGGTAAAATTTGTAGCTCAGTAAACAAGCAAAGAGCCAACTGGGTCATCTCAACTTGCTCAAGTGTAAGTTAAAAAAACCAACACATAATACTGTAACATCAGCTTTCCTGTGACTCCAGTTAGAGGTGTGCTCTCTCACATCTGCCTCTGCATTCCTAAGATTTACTGAGACTGGACTTCTGTCTACACAGAAAGAAAAACCCTCTCATCCAACCACTCCTCATTTCCTGCCTTGCACAACGTCACATCCCTTGCTGGCCGCCCTCATGATTACACATTCAAAATAGAAGCGTAAACCTGGACTACTCCTCCCACTGCATTGCTTGCTCCCTCTTGGAAGCCACCCCAAGCCAGCCCACTCCTCAGGGGCAACATGAAACTTTCAGCTACAGTCAGACTGACCCACAACTTCCCCCTTGTCACCTTTTTTATCTTCCTGCACCCTTAGTATTTTTGCCAAGCCTTCCTGACCGGCCACAACTACCTCTGGATGTCCCAAACTCCCTGCAGTGGGAACCTTGCGGATGCTAGAAAATTACATGGGTTTTAGTAGCACCTGTCCAAGACTGTGGAAAGCAAATTCACTGAGCTCTACATCAAATGTCACAGCTGTCTCAAGAAACCTCTGAATCACACACGTGGCTGGAGGGTGGGATGGTACTCAGGGGAAGAACCACACATGCTTGTTCTGATTGTTATACCCCTTCAAGCACCTGCTTTTGGCCAGTGCTGGAAAAGACAAGCTGTGCTTAAAAAATTTTACCTTCAGGACAGGACAGCATGTGTTTACATCATGAGCAGCAGACAACATTCCATAAGTGTGTTTCTTCTACAAAGGTAAGAAAGATAAGAAATTAACCAATTACCACTATTAATTTTACTAACAATCAAATCAAGAATCTTCCATAGTATGCCCTTGCTCTAGATCGCGGATTATTTGTTTTACACCATCACTGCTATCTGTCCTTCCCCAAACTCATCTTGTTTCCTTTCTCTATTCTATAATTGTCAAAAAATATTTGCAAGCAAATTTCCTTTTATAAATTCTTATGCAACTGTTTCAGGATAAATAAATAATAACGATAGTAAATGCTTGATAGTTTTTCTGCATTAGGTTATCATTTAAGGCTTCATTTTCATCCATTCATATTCGAAATATTTATTTTAAAATAACATTTCTATGATTTTCTATCAAGAAGTCTGGCTTTTTACTATCTATCTAGCAATTATTTTCCAGCAATGGAAGCTGGTTTAGATTTCAAATTGTATCAGTACTTGATTACAAATATATTTTGTTCATGTACAAGTTCAACTGCCAATTTATGGAAACTGTTTTGCAACTGCTATTAAAATATTTACAATGATATAAACAAGAAAAAACCCTACCAAGATCCATACTGTACTTCTCCAGAGTTTACATCATAACAAGACAACATTGCTCTAAACTCCTAACAACTACATAACTTACTCAACAGCTGTAAACAGGTAAAGAAATAAACCTAACTGGCAATAAATCTGTCAACAACATAGATCAAAACAGATCTTAACTAAATGAAGATCAGGGGCAGCCTAAATCTCCTAGGAATCCAATGTTTTCCCTCATTGATTTTACTTTTCCTCTCTACCCAGAAATGCATAGGATTCACATGAAGGTCATTGCCAACATCACTTGTCCATATTTTTTGTTAACTATGGTAGAAGTCACCCATCAGACTTCATGAATACACAAGGCAGCATTTTAAAACTATAACTTCTGGTTCATACTGGAAGAACTTTGACAAGATATTTCTTAAATAACAAGCAGACATGTTTTTGCTGAATAAATACATACCCGGTCCTCTCTTATAATTGTTTCATATAAATTCTCTTATAATCCATTTTCATTGAGAAAGCATTTTCAAAGTTCACAGGTACAAGTATTTATAAAATTTATCCTAAGTTTAAAACTTTGAAAATCCAAGGAGCCAGACCAAGACAGAAGTCATTGCACCTGACCTGCTTAATACAAGAGAACATGGGGCAATCACCAGGAGAAATATTCTCTTATTGAGTCTAGTCATGGAGGGGCTGATAAGAAAGACTATGAAAGATCTGCACATCCTATTTCTGAGGAAATGGTGACTGTCAAACTATGCCACACCAAACCCACCACTACTGCTGTGGTGGTGGCCCACCAGCTGCCCTGCAAGCCACTGATGAAGCTGGGCTCAAACATCTGAAGCCTCTGTGGTTCCCCCATACAGACCAAGACATACACGCTCCATCAGCTGCAGAAAGCTCAGGAACAACACAGCCGACTACAAAGATGTAAAACGTAGACCACTCCAATTTAAATTATTCATTGAAAATTACTTACTCATGTCCATCAAATGCCTTTACTGCTTATTACAAAGATTTTTAAGTGTGCCTCAGAAGGGTAGGTTAATTTTAAATTTCATTCAGAACAGCAACTTGCATCACCAAATACTTAATTACCAGTATATTTACAGTGTCCTTGGGCACTGTTGGGTAATCAGAATGCTATTGTTTTCATTAAACAGCATTCTATTGATAGCATTAATGACTTCAGTTCTGCTTGATCAACAAGCAAATGATGCTTATTTGATGTTATGATAATTAATTGGCCTTTCAGGTGTTTCCACACCCCAATTTATTACTAAGAATGAGAATATTTATGTGAAACACCTTAAAAAGAAAATCGCTATTAATCACAAAACATGTTCTTAAAAAAAAAATAACAAAAGCTCACCAGCTTTTGGATGCTCCAAAGTAGCTGCATTTGCTTTTTTGCCTTTTTTTTCTCCCCGTTCACATTAAATTCTAGAATTTTCCATTCCTGCAAATGCTCCAAACAGCACACTCCAATGTTATGGCATATACAAAATATAAAATGCTATGCTCTGCTGCATAACTAAGATTCCTTAGTGTTACTTTAGCATTACTACACACCCAAAAATCTGTCATGAATTTTTGAATTTTTTATTATGATTAATTTCTTCATAGAGCTATTTCCCGAACAGCTTTTAAAACACTGGATTTCATACTTTGCTTTCTAAAATTACCAATTTTAAAATAAGAAAAAAAATGCTATTTCCAGGTAGGCTCTGCTAGACTTTAAATATGCAATCAGCAATGGCCAAGCTCTTACTGCATTTTCAGAATTACAGAATACAAGAATTCACTGGATGTTCTACCACTGAACTACTAAACAAAGAAAGCTTATTTTTCCATGTCACCATATTCATATTAAACATGATTTGACATCCATTACGAGCCACTTGTTCCCAAAAGTATACAGACAGTTCTGTGGATATATCAAATACAGAAGTGAAGAATGATACTGAAAAAAGCCTCACTGTAAACAAACTGGATGTTTGCCAAAAAACAAGCTTATTATTTGTCTGTAAATATTGACCAAACTAAGGTTTTTGCTTTGCTGTTTGCTGACTGAAGAGCAGCATAGACAAGTACACAGGACACACAAGATTAGTCTGAATTCCAAACCTGGTGATCAGGTTTCAGCTACTAGAGGGATTCTATGCAAATAAAAGCAAACAACTAGTGGCAGCCAAACGCATTTCCCAAGAAAGCACTACAAAAACTTTATCATTACATTTCAACATGAGAAAGAACCATGATTTGATTTCTGAAAATGTATTTACTTCCAGTGAAAGCTCATTGACTTGATATAAAGAGAAGTTTGAGTTAATCCACTAATCAAATACCCCCATATAAGCATTTTCCTGCTTTTTAAATTCAACTTGCTAACGCACAATGAACACGAAAACTACCTCAGAATTATTCACTCAGTGCAACTGTATTTTTCACAGTTTGATCATTTCTTTGGTGTATGAAGCAAGGTATATTTTGCTCTCAATCTAAATACAAATTGTAACCGGATGTGAACAAACTAATGCATTTTCATAGGTAAATCAAGTGTCAAAGGCAACCATAAGTCAAGACAACAAGAAATAAGCAGAAAACCCTATATTAATACTTTAAAGCCAGGTGGATGGTTGCTAGTTCAGCACTGAAATAACTATCCATCATGTGCATATTCTGCTAAGACACTTAAAAAGCACATTATCCGAGTATTATATCTACTCTATAAAGAAAATACAAATTAATGGTTATTCATGCACCTGAAATAAATAGTAACTGCTGTTTCCAGTGAGAAAGATGCTATATATTCTGCTTTTTTATCCCTGCTGTTTCCCAAAGGGAGAAAAAATTTCTGCTAATCCAACATAAATGTGGTTGCAATAAAAGTATATTATTAAAACATTATCAATTAGAAGATCACAATGAAAAAAAAATTCTCTGCTTGCTCCAGGATAGGCACTTCACACTCTCCTACAAATATGTCATTTATAACAGGCACACATAAAAAAAGCATCCCAGCATACACAGTCTTATCAACTGGACATGCAAACTGGAGGTAAGAGAAATGAAAACAAAAATCACATGACTTGACTGTGGCATGGGAATGCTACTGGTCAGAGGTTCAGCAGGAAGTTTGTAGTAAACCTGAACCCTGTCCTGTGCCTGTAGCACGAGCCTGCCTTTTTCCCCGGGTCAGTTCTCAGACATGAGACACTCAGCAATGTACGCAGCCAGTTTGTAACGCCCAAGAATTTTCCTGCACAGTGAAATTTACTGTTCTTCGAAATTCTTATTCATAATCACCACATCCATTTTAAATTTAGCAACAATGAAAGACATTTTGCCCTTAAGACCATTTTGAAAAAGCAGTATCAACAGAGGGGCTTAGGTGGAGACACAAGGATTGCTGGAGCTGATGTCAGACACAACCTTATTAACCTCCACACGGATCACTCAGAGATGGAGCCAAGACTCCTCATACCCTGAACCATTTACCACATGTATGCCCTTCCTAGGGCAAAGTGAGGACTGGCACACTGCCTCTGTCTTGTTCAGTTCTGCCAAGGGCAGAAAGGCTTTTGCACATCATCAGTAGATGAGGCAGAACCAATTCCTTAATGGCATATCAACCTTTTCATCTAAGTCGTCAGATACTACTTTAGAGAAGGAATAAAGAGGCATGTGCCAGCTATGAGACTAATGAATAGTTTTCCTCAAGCAAAATATAATTCAGCATGAACTTCATGTAAATGTTCTTTCCACCCACTCACACATCTTCAACTGATTCTACTCAACCAAAATGCCAACAAGTAAAACCAACCATCTTTTAATTCAGCACTTGTACAGCAGCAGTAAGATTTCATTTTACAGTGCCATCCTACAGCTGTCTAATCTCAAGCATTACTTATATATTTACACATCTCCTTTTTTAAAAACATGTATGGAACATGGAGGGAGAAACACAAGCAACAAAAGGGAAAAGTTTGGAGAGCAAAGATAATGACACTGGCATCTTTCACTGAAATGTTAAAGAACATCATAAGCCTCAGTCCCATTTACAGTTCAGAACCAAAGGGTTCTGAAGCAGAAGAAGGACATTATCAAAAAAAAAAAAAAAAAAAAAAAAAAAAAAAAAAAAAAAAAAAAAAAAGAAGGCTTGAGTCAGGAAACAATTCAGAAACGTACAACGTTAGCTTGTCTGATGAGTGAAAGAGTATCAAGATATATTTGAAAAGAAGACTACTACATCTCAGAAAGGCACAGGTACAATTGGTGTATCAGGAAGACATCCAAAGAGTACAGAAAGACCAGAAACCCTTGGTTTAATTTAGAAGAAAAACAACCCAACAGCTGTGATCATTCAAGAACCAAGTCTCAGGAATGGATAAATTACAAGGAACCCAAAGATTCGTATCCACTCCAGTACTTCACAGTGACCACCACCACCAAAGAATGAAGAAAACTCTCTATTGCTGTCTTATTCTGTAAGTATTCATAATGGAAATTTTATAGCTAAATCTAAAGTGTCTGTAATGGGCTAGTTTTGAATAGGTGTTCCATGTAGCACAAGCCTGATCTAGAAAAGTTTGTTCTTAGTGAGAATCCAGTTCCAGAGAAATAGCTTCACTTGGACCAATCTTAATTCATAGATGGTAGGGAATCTACACAAACATTACACATTTTTAAGGACTTGTTTTGGAATTGGGAAATTTAGATTCTGTAGGCCTCAACATGTGGCATTTGGGGAAGACTGAAAACATTCGCTTAGCACATTGTTAATTCCAGCAGTGTCTCCTTTGCCGGAGATCACTGCTGTGGTGAGAGAGCCAGGAGAACAGAACACGTTTTTAACATGTCATGCCTGTTCAGGATCATGGATGGTCGGAATCCAGTGGGGGGGAGGCACCAACCCTCCTGCAGCACAGACAGACACCTCTGCCATCGAAACTGAGCTTCACAGCCAGTGAAGGGCTCAATACCCCCAAAGCTACTTTCACACAAACTCTGCTCTGCTAAGACATTAGCAAGAAAGGACCTGACAAATAATTATTAGGACCTAAGTACACCTTTTAAAGTCAGAAAGGATTCTTATTTTCCACTCCTCATAAAAGAGTTTGAAAATACCCCTGTACTTTTCTTAGCAATGGCTCATTTACTTTAATTTCAACAATGAAAACACATACTTCAAACTTTCCCTGGTAAGCAAAAATACACTGCAACTAAGATGCAATTGCTGTCCCCACAAACCTGATTGCACAGCATATTATACCTCTTATTTTCAGTTTTCCTTTTTTTTTTCATAAATGAGAAACATTGCCTATTTTAGATGAAAACAAAAAAATAGCAGAGGAACTTTTATCCCCAGAAACCCTTAAATCTTTACATAGCTGCAATAATTTGCCATTGTACTGCTAAGGTCACTGAAAATCTCATTTAAATAAAGGGAAGTTTTCACTGTACAGCCTTGTTTTTTACTGGTCAAACCACCAGTCACTACAGAAAGTGCAGAGCATTTTCAGGGTGAGGCAGCTATATGCAGAAGGCCAGGGGATCTCTTAAAAATGCTGAAAAATTAAATCTGAGGAAACCACTGGTGTCCCCACACACTATGGCATGAACACAGGAGTAGTCATCAGACTGGCCTCTCTTTCCAGAATTCTCTCGCAGGGAAGCCTCTACAGACTGATGCTAAATGAGCTGTCTCTCAGTGGCTGGGAACACGAGAATTAAGCATTTCAAACCAGGCTTTTCTAGCTAACACTACTTTAAAGCTGAACTCAAAATTGAGCTAGGGAACTTTGCTAGCAACTTTACTGGACACAACACAATGAAAATCCAGCTCACCCATGGCCATGCTGGTTCTGCAGAACCAACAGCAATAAAATTTTGTGTCTGTTAAAAAATGAAACATGACTCAGAGGGCAGCAACACAAGTACCATTTTACAGCCAATTTTATTACTACAAACCACGTCCCACAGCTACTGTTACAATCAGCACCTCATTTCAAGGGTTGACTTCTGCCACCTGCTGAGGGTCACCGTGCCTTGGGCAGATTAACCACTTTGCATCTGGCAGAAGCATAGCAAATTAAAATACTAACTAGACTCATACTCACAGGCTAGTCAGCCACATAACTTCAGCAGCCTGCCCCTCTCCAGGACATCACTGAAAGACTGGGAGGTATAGCAGACACAACCTGTTATTTATTGCAGCGGTATGTTAAGATTGGGGATGCACCTTGTAAAGCACCGTCCAGAAAACAGAAGACAATCTGCATTCCCTAAAGAATTAAACTCTAAGCTAAAAAACATGTGAGACTGAGATCTATTCATAAGAAGTTACTTTAATTCTCCTTGCAATCAAAATAATCAGTTTAATTCCAAGTTTTAAAAGTATTTCCATTCCAGTTTGATTTTTCCATTCAGATATTACTGGCAATACAGTTCTAAAATATATGCATTTCAAGGTCATTTAACAGCACCCAGATGTCCACTCATCTTTAGTAATACAAAAAGCCAGCAGTAACAAGCTCCTAAAATTACCTACTTGCATGGAATTGTATTCTGGATTGTTATTGGGAAAGAACTAGAGACCATTTTTCAAAATCAGGCCTCCGTGTTCCTCAGAAACAGGTTTTGCTTTTACCTCTGAAGAATACAAATATGCAGTGTTTTTGTTCTTTGCAGCTCAGTGATTTACTGGCATGCCTCTTCCCATAAACTATTTGCATATATCTGAGAGTCAAACTGTTCTGATACATTCTGTGTTTGCCAGGAAGTGAACGCTTCAGTACAGTGTAACTGAACATTTAAAGAACGACAGGCACCAGGACAAATGGCAGCATAATTAACATACCAATAAAGAGCCAGTTGTTAATTACTATCCATTTCAGGCATTTTGTATGAGCAACTTACCTGAAAAGCCTTTCCATCTGCATGCTGGCAAAGCCAGTAATTAAACAATTCAACACCCCTTTTCCTTGATTAGAGAAAAAATTCTAATTATTTTATATTATTCTATTTGTCACATGCAGTCGACATTCAGATGAGAAAAACCTGCAGCAGCCCAAATCTAGGCATTTGAAATGAGTATTATGAGCAGTCCTTGAACAAAACAGCAATATATACACATCCAGGGCAGATGCAAGCTACTAGAGGCTCCTAATTTGAGCCAACTGATTATACCTTACAGTACCTGCTGGGTTACAAGGAAGGCAGCACAGTTGCTACTTATTACAGAAAAGTACCACTTTTCTCTAAGGAGGACTTCAGATGCTCCCTACAGAACGGAATCTGAATTTACAAGCGGTTGAAAGATTTGGGAGTAGCACCAGTACAATGCCAAGATTCATTTCCATTTAAACAACACTAAGTGAGAAGTCAATACAAAGCTCAGCACAGCTCCACAGAGAAAATATGGTCCTTGCAGGAGTTGCGAGAAAGGTAGAGGCACCTAAGTGTGAAAAGCCGGATTCAAACCATAGGACAGGAATACTAAAAACAGGCAAAATGGAAATAAACGCTGACAAAAAAGAGAGGAAGCAGAAATTTAGAAACATTCATCAACATGTAGAGTATCCAAAACAAAGGATTTCTCTTTCTCCCTGGCAGATGGCTTTGCTCAAGGAAGATCAGCGTGCTTTGGGTACAGAAAAAAGGAAATTACATCTGTCTTCAAAACAGCTTCTAATTCATTGCTGATCGCATGACTACAGACATTAATCCATGTAAACAATAAAACTGAGATCCATTTGAAATTTTGACTATCCAGATTAAGTTTGAATCAGCTCGTTAAAAAATTTTCTGTTTCTTATTGTAGTTTCAAACCACGTAATTTCTGCACTTTAAGGACAGATTTTGCTGGAATCCCATAACATTTTGTGACAAAGTAGTTCTCTCTGGAGTAGCCAAAAAGTGGGTATTTGGTCCACGTTGGTTTATTCAATCCACTAATTTTCATGTGTATTTTAAACAAGGGAAGGCAAAGAATGATTTAATTTTTTTGAAGTTTTTGTTTTACTAACAATGTGCATCTGTCTTATTTGGATTATAATCAGAAGGTAACTAAAATGTACAAATAGAGCCTCACAAAATTTTTCTTTTCCTTACTTGACAGAATGATTGATACAGATGGGGCGACAGGAAATGCTTTACAGCTGAACAAAGAAAATACTGTTAGCAAGAAGTAAACTGTACCAATGGTTTATACAGCAAGCACCCACCCACAACTTCTGGAATGTCAAATTTTTTGCCCATATTGTCCAGTAAATCTAATTTTCTGCACAAATTATGTTACAGAATAGTGAAGTAACACCTCTGTCTTCGAAGATTTCTTTCCCCCATAACCTTTATTGAGAAGACTCTTACAGTCAGAAAAGACTGTAGCTTGGGTTGGTGTCTGCATGCTCCTGCATCCAAAGCAGCATCTCTGCACTCCACAGAGCTGGCCAGACAGAACAGCTCATCCTGAGCTGATTCATCCATCTTTAAACACCGCTGGCCAGCCAGAGACACTTCGCTACAGATAGATTGGGAAATCTGCCACAGATCTACAACAGGACCTGAGATCTAAATTCCCATCTCTTAAACTCAAGACTCCCCTTTCCCTTTTCTCCTGCATATTCTAATAACATTGTCATTTCTGCAGGTAGCACTGAATTAACACATTTTCCATTCTTGCTTGTCAGTTATGAAGCAGTAAGCCCCCCAAAATTACTCTAAACGACACACGTATTTGATCTTCACAACCATTTAAGCATAATCTCTGAATACATCTTCATAATGACAGACCCATTTCTGTCCTCTTAATAACAATAATCACTACATCAACAGGGTTATTTTGCCTACTTTGAAAAGGCTATTTTTTTTTCTTTTGCTACCTAATCTCCATTGCAATTTTCCTTACTGGTGAGAAACATCAGCAACACCATATGGTATTACAGAAATCAGTAATATCTCCTTTGTTTTGCATCTTCATTAGAGGCAGGGGGAAACATTATTCTGCTTGGAAAAAATATTTGGAACTAACCACAGGCTATGTATGCAAATTTTAAATAACTATTCTGTGATAGAAGAGCTATCCCAAAATGAAATCTTTTGTATGCCCTATACCTATATATTAGAATTACAGAAAAAAACCAAACAGACATTTCTTCAGTGACAGTTACTGTTCAGTACAAAGTCCTGAAGGACAAAACATTATCACAGAACAATTCAAGAGGCACTAGCAGCTTATACCACAGTTTGACTGGAACTAAGGACCAATCCTGCAGTACAAAAACTACGAAAACGAGAGAACAAAACACCCATTAGCAAAAGAGTGTTCTGTTTTTGAGAACTCTTTTTTCATTTTAGAAAGAAGACTACTTTTTTGCATCCCAGAAACATCAGAGTTCATTATAACCTCCATCATTAGAATGCTCCATTTACTCCCCAGGATGCTGTTAAATTGATCTTTTAGTCTACTGGATAGTCTGCATTATAACGAAGGACAGATCTGCAACAATAAAACACAACAACTTCTGGGCTATGAACAGACAATTTTGAATCTAAAACAAAGTAGATCTTTTTTAATGATCAATTTCAAAGCTGTATGAAAGCTGAAAAAAAGAATGGCCAGACTGTCAGCTTCAGAAAGCTAGTTCCTTATGGGAATATGGAATGGGAAGCATCAAGAAAATTCATCCAGAGTACTAAATGTCTCGGTAACTTGAGTGCAAACACAAAACTGGGTAACAAATGATTTGGTTCTCAGAATGTTCAGCTGAAACAGGAGAATAACTTGTCTCCACTTAACTCCCAAGACAAACAAACACATATGAAACAAAACCAACTCCCAGAACCCAAAGAACTTGCCTGAGATGAACCCAGATGCTGGGCTGAGCTACAAGCTTTCATTGATATGACATAAAATTTGCTGTTAACTCATTACAAATTGAAAATAAAGAGAGCTTATTTAATCACCTTTCTTCAAGTTACAGTCCCAATTTTTTCATATCTTGAATTAGCCATTGGCTAGAAGTACCCCTCATGAGCTGCTGTGGTTGTAATAGTAAAGTTTTAAGCCCCAGCAACTCCCTTCTTTCACGTCCCACCACCTCAAGACATCTCTCGTAGGTGCACTTTTGAAGACATGTTGTTTTCCATACCTTTGGATTTTGGGTTCTCTGCCTAAAAAGAAATCATTAAAAAGAGCTTTAGGCATTATGTGAACAACCCAGTTACTAATTTTTTTCCATTAAATATTAGAGCACAACCCTAAGATTCACAAAATCTTAAAACATAGCCAAAAAGCCATCCTAAGTGATCTTCCTTCTAATGTAACTATAGATAAACTCTAAAATCTCATTATTTCTCCTGACTTGAGTTTTGAGTTTGTGGCATTTTGGCAACAAATGGGGATACCTCACCAGAAAGAAGTGAAAGGATACAAACAGTTAACTGCACATCACCTGACCACAGCAGAAAGTTGCTGCTTACACATTAGACTGAGCCATACTGGAACTCATCACCCAAGACCAAGTAATGTCTCAGGAAAAGAAAATCCAAAATTCATTAAGACTTTTATGTTTTCAACCAACTTAGCTAATACAAGAACTACTACATCACATACTACACACAAGTTAACCAAAATTTGACCCAAAAGTAGCCACAGTTATGGACAGAGCTTGCATTCCAAAAATACATACATTTAAAACAGACATGGCACTAAGTTACTTTGCTGCAAGCAGTAATTTATGAAATGCTTGTTACACCTCCACAATTTTTTTTTTGTCCTTAAATCCCATTTAATATGCCAATCTTACTTCAGGAGGAAATAAATTAACTCTGATGCTTTGTGCCAACGCAGATGAGCTTCCCACACACCTGTATTGTGTTCCACACTCCAGTTAGTCATCCAGATTACGACAAAGGAACAAAGTACTTCTAACCAGATCTGCTCCCAAGGCAAAGCATGCAGGAAGAGGAAGAAGCCTATCTCACAGAGCCCCCCACTTTTGTCAGTGTGATGACCAGCTGCAGCTGTGGACAAAGAAATTCACCAAAAAGAACTGAGTTTAGATCTAACACAGGCCAGGAAGCCCACAGAGGTGGCCTTACTCCCACTGCAATTCGATCCCTGACACTGCAGCTCCTGTGAGCCCCAGCCTGGACAGGCTGCCAGCTGCTCCCACTCCCATGAACTTCTCCAACTCAAACCCTCCATTAAAAAAAGATCATTGGGAAAATGGATAAATCTGCATCTCACGCAAGAGAGAAGATGCTGCTGCAGAGCAGTGCATGGTTCTGTATCAGGAGATCCCACACTGAAACACTTTCAAATCCAGAGTTACAGGACACTCAGCTTTTCTGTCTCCGCTAAACCCCATTCCTCTATCTAGAATATGACTAAAATCACATGTATTTGTATTGTGGTAGCTGCAAGTTAATGTCCTGCCTAAATTATCAACTGTTATTAGAACCCCAGACAATTGCTTAATAAAAATTTAATCATATTGTAATTTCTAATCATCATTAAAGATGCTTAACAAGTTAATCTCTCTATTGTGCTCCCCTAACACAGCAGATCAGAAAGTCAACTGGCACAAGGTGGCACAGCTTCACCAACACTAATAGGGCTACTTTTGTGTTACTCCAGCTGAGGACCTGTCCCCAGGAGAAAACAGTGGGATTGAAATAATTTTGCTACAGATTTTGACTGTTTCTCTGCAGTGCTTGGCAATAAAGCAAAAAAAATAAAAAATAAAAACAGCAAAAGCAACAAATTCTGACCTAAAAAAACCACAGCACAAATCAAAGTATTTCATACAGCTCTACCTTCTTCTGTCCGTGGTAGAGCAAATGCAGCACTGTGCTACAGATCAAAAGTCTCCTCTCCTCAAAGCTCAAAACCTCCTCATTTTGACTTCGTCCATGCATAGCTACGTCTGACAACGCTCACGCAAGAGAACGTGGGAGGATCATTAACAGCCAGTGAGTCTGTCTTTCAGCTCAGATCTGTTCCAACCGCCCAGATGAGTGTGAAACAATGCTCTGTAACCTCAGCCCTGCATAAGGAGATGTTGGTTCACTTGAGAAAACCAGAACGTTTCCTCATCCTTCCGGCAAACCATCAATCTGTGCTTTGGAGAGCCTGAGGACCACACTGCACACCAACTTTCACTGTGTCAGATGCACAGAGATGCATACAGACAACACACTTAGCTCTCCTTTCCCTCTTTATTTGTTTCTTCCATAATCCCATAAAGCTCTCTCAGTTCCCAAAGTGGTCACAGGAGAACAATGGTGAAGCCCTACTCTGAGGCTGCTCAGGGGTTCGTGCACACTGTACCTCCTGCAACCACATCTTTCTGTGGTTCAGCTGCAGGCAGGTGGAAACAGAGAACGGAAAAGGGTTGGTCCAAAAGAGGCACCGGGCTCTGCTATAATTCAGCAGTTTCAGCACTGACCTCTAAGCAGTCAGGGCTGCTCCTTCAGTGTGTAGCTTGGAGAAGGTGGGAGAATGGCAAACCAAGTCCAAGTCAAAAAAGGCTGTTTGTATCCTCCTCTGTCTGCAAGATCACTCACTAATTCTACCTGTGAGTGCACAGTGTGAAACTCTCCGTTATCATGTGCAGCATGGTATCCTGAAAGCTAAATAATATTAATTTCATAAGTTTTCATTAAATATTGATTTTTATTTAAGATGTAGAATTCTTATATTAAAACTTAATATGACTAATAAATATCAGTTCCTGTTTACTTTATTGACGCTTACTGAACCAAATTAATTGTTTATATCATAATATTTACTTTCAGCATGACAACTACACTACCACCTACAGAAGGATTTAATCTAACAAACAAGTTTTACACATTAGTTGGCACTTACTCAAGCAAGCCCTTAATGTCAGAATTGAACCCAACTCTACAAAAAAAAAATGTTACTATGCAAGCACACATTAAAACAAGTAAAACTGGAATCAACCTTTGATAACAATATTCTTCATTAGTATTGAGCCCAGTGCAAGGTCTGTTGTCCCACTTATTTTTAGTGTCAGACACTTGTTGATCCATACTAAATAGACCGAAGTGCATCTCCAAAATAGGTACTACGTTGTCGCATCCAAACTCAATTTATTCCATCACACACTCAATAAAATAGACACTGCATTTCACAGGCACGTAAAGAAACTTCAGGGAATGTTCTCGCTCACGAAAGGACTCAAAGGGAAGATTTTTGTAAGTTTCTTCTCTTAATGTACCAACAGAGGATATTTATCGCTTCCTTTGGGAAGAAAACAAACACAAGCCGAGGTGCCTTTGATCAGTTTCAACACCTTGGGCAGTTTCCACGAGCCCGACAACAAACCTGCCCAGGTGCCGGCAGGGAAAGGCGATGTTCGTACCCATGGGCAGGGCAGGCACAGGGCACGGGCTGAGCGGCGCCCGCTGCCCGACCCGCTGCCCTCCTGCCGCTGTGCCCGCGGTGCTTGTGCGAAACTCTCCACTGTGGGAGGGCCGGAGGGTCGTGAGGGACCGCCCGGGGCTCCCGGTTCTGTGGGGGCTCCCGGCCCGGCTCTCCCGGTTCTGTGGGGGATCCCGGCCCGGCTCTCTCGCAGCCGAGGCCCCCGCGGGGGCGGCGGGAGGAGCGGCGGGACCGCCCGCCCGGGGCTGTGGGGCCGCGCCGAGCGGAGCCGGCGGCGGGGCCACCTGAGGGGCAGGCGAGACGGCAGCTACTCACCGGGAGGGTTTACCGCCGCCGGCGTTGCCATCTTGTCTCTGAGAAGAATTAAGAGAGCCGCGAGAGGGGCGGGGGAACGCCCTGAGCGGGCCCGGGGGGGCGGCGCGGGGGCGGCGGCTGCTCCCGCCCCGGGGCCCGGCGGCGCTGCGAGCGGGCCGGCCCAAGATGTCCGATGGCCCCTCTGCTCATGCGCCGCGCTCAGTGAGCATGTGCCGGGCGGCCGCACATGTGCGGTGTGCCCGCTGCTGCCCGCCCGCGCCCCCGGGAC